>CM055268.1:454213-477697 GCA_029237695.1 Conchocele bisecta | reverse complement strand
ACACGGTTGAGTAACTTTAGGCACCGGTTTGGGTGCACAGTGACCAAGATAGTCGCCTGACCGGTTTTCATAATTTTAGGCCAAGCATTTAAATAATTATTGCGTATATTGTTACCCTGCGTTTCTTTATCCTTTCAGTATATATATATAGTGTATTATATATATGTGATATCGAGAGTCTGAACTACGTTTCACCTCGAAATGTACATGAGTTCATTCTAAATCATGACTGATTTGTTTATTTTATTTACATTTTGTTTATAATTTTTGAGGAGCATATAAATCGTGAGTGATGTACGTATGATAAATGGTTAGTTTGTTTAAATGTGGATATGTGCCACTCGTTCCTCCGCGCAACGATATTGTGCTTCTATATTCGCAGTTTAATATCTTTCTAAAGGAATCGCCGATGTTTATGACACATAGCGCTCCAAATGCAAATGCGTTTGCCCAGTATTGTTCTGTTTACTTGCATATAGAGAATAGTAGGTTTGTGCCGTGAATGGGAAAACATATCTGGCAAGGCTTAGGAAACGGGATGGGCGAGGCTCTGCCGAGCACATCCCGTTTCCGTGCCGCGCCAGATAGTTACAAATGGCTTTAAAATGAAAAAAATAACGCCAGCCACCGCACATATTCATACGCAGTGATTAGGTCGTATTAACAGGATATAAAATGGCACCGTGTTTCTGCACTTGTTGACGAGATAAATATAATAACTCTATATAATGGCACTTTGACGAATCAATTATGGAACTTACGTTGTATATATGTGAATACAAATTTGAGTGCTCTACGTATATATAATGATCTATTATAAAAGTTACAGCAGAACCTCTCTAAACCGGACACCCAGACAAGCTATGTCTGCTTAATTGTAGGTGTTATATTATCTGTTATATATCTCTCGTCGTTGATAACGTCTGTTCATAATGGCAAACGACATACACCTGATTTACAGTGGGGCCTCTAAACCGGACGCCATGTGGACCTCCCAGGGTGTCCGGTTTAGAGAGGTTCCACTGTATTTGATTTGCATATACGTCACTCGTGCTTCCGCGTAACGATATTGCGCTCCTGAAGCCGAACAATATCTCACTACGGAACTCGTGCATGAGATGTGGCTGCCAACTTTCACAACTTTCTATATTTCACGTAGAAATTCGTTTTTTGCATTTCGGGAAAGTGAGGCATTTGTTATGGCGATAATTGGTCAAACTTGCTATTCTGCAGAAAGTTTCGCACTGCAAATGAAGTCGAAATGAAATAAACTGTTCAAACAAAATATATTAGCTAAAAAGACAAGGAATATAGTTTTGTTAGCTACATAAACGAGAAATGTATGGAATATAATATATGGGTGACTGTTGTGATATACGGTAACATGTCTATTTTTGATAACTTTGAACATTGTTTCAAGCTTGACAACTTCATGTTTCACCCATTTGATATATTGTTCAATGTTCTGTAGAAACACGTCAGAGCCTTGAATGTTGGTTGGGTTACGGCATAACATTTTATTTCGTTAACAAGAATAGTTTTCGATATATCGTCCTTTTTGTAACGCATGGTATTTTTTTAGAACACGTGAATTTCCCAATTTTCTGACAAAACATCATAATCGATGTGCAAGTAACTAACTGTCGTTTCACGGACAATATTAACCCGTCATGCCATTCCGATATCGCGACGTTTAACGTTCTTATCCCGGAATTGTATACGTGTGTCGACAAGTACATATTGTATGATGTGATAATGTTCAAGACGTGTATCCAGAGTGAATCTGAGAACCAGGGGCCCGTTTCACTAAACTTCGTACGACTAAAATGTTCGTAAGTGCAGATTTAGAATAGTCTGTAAGTTTCAATTGATGAATTTATATTTATTGAGCATAGGCTGCATATGCAGCCTATGCTCAATAAATGTAAATCCAATAATTGTTTACAAGAAAACATTGTTAATGTGACATTTACAGTCTATCATAAGTTTGCACTTACGAGCATTTTAGTCTTACGGAGTTTAGTGAAATGGGCCCCTGGGTCCCGTTTCACTAAACTTCGTACGACTAAAATGTTCGTAAGTGCTAAATTACGATAGTCTGTAAACTTCACATTAACACTGTTTTCTTGTAAACAATTATTGGATTGACATTTATGGAGCATAGGTTGTAATTTCCAGACGATCCTAAAGTTGCATTTACGAACATTTTAGTCGTACGACGTTTAGTGAAACGGTCCACAGCTGCGCCTTTTTCAGTAGCAATCGAACGAAATCCATCAAAAGTCACAGAAGGAAATTATCCGTTTGACTGAAACACCGTATGACTTATGAATTAGTATATTACGGAGCCCCGCAGGGGACGTAGAATTTTTTTTTTTTTATTAACTCGTTGGAATGAATTGTTATATCGTTGGAACGATTTGCTAAATTGAAGGAATGAATTGTTAAATTGAGGGAACGTATTTTAATTTCGAGGAACGAATTGTTAATTCGAGGGAACGAATTGTTATATCGTGGGAACGAATTGTTAATTCGAGAGTACGAATTGTTAAATTGAGGAACGAATTGCCATTTCGTGGGAAAAAATTAATAAACAAAAATCCATGTCCCTTGCGGTGCTCCGTAGTATATGACATGTAATGATTAGAGGTTATTTGATTTGTACGAGGTGCAGTCATAAAGTACTCGGACTTTCTTGATACTAAACTTTAATATACACGCCACAAAATTTTCATCTTTTTATATGACATTTACATTCTGCTTGAATTGAATTGAAATTTATTTGTAAATAAGAACATGCTTTGCGACAATCCAGTCGCAGGTAATGGGTAACTGTAGCAACGAAATAACGTCACTACGGAGCAGTTGAAAAATCCAACATTTCATGAAATACCTGTGTGCTTCGATTTTCATAGTTGTGCGGAGTATATTGTGCAGAGGTCAAACTTTATTGCTCTTTCCACCAAAGAAATGTCTGAACTATTTAATGAGACAGTTTCGACTTCGTTCGTTTGAAAACATAGGTATTATGTAACACGGGTACAGATAGTGTAGGAAATGTTAACCAGCTGTGTGCGAGCGGCGATTTTGGGCCGATGACGTTACTACGTTGAGTGCCAAAATGCCGATCTTGGGCCGATGGTAAACGGGATAATATTTCCTGAATAGGAGATGCTCATTTCCGTCATGCTATCCAAAAGTTTAATCAATTTGACATTAATTAACGCATTGTTCGTAAATAGATAATCTTATAGCATGCATATCACGCGAGGCTTTACCACTTTATGTCGCTTATTTAGGGCAGATATGTGTGAAATACTTTATTTCAGTGAAATATATTGTTTTTTCTCGGATGACTGTTCAAATAACGTGTTGTGGTCAAATACTGTCTGTAAACAGCTAGATATACAATCAATTATGTTTCTTGAATTTAAATTTCAACGGACGGACGTGTTGACGTCATGACGCTATTAGGATGTCATACAATGACGTTGACGTCTGTTGACGTCTGTTGACAGAAGTGGCTTGTGTTGGTAGACATTTTGCCGGGCTCAGATGCTTTATTTACAGGTGTTTGATGGTGCTTACTCGATGTGATCAGGTCCAACAAAACGATTCCTTGAAGCTCATGTGGGCTTCTGGCTGACAATAGTGATCTTTCTAGATTTGTGATAAATATTGATCTTGAACCACTAGATCAATCAAAACAATAGGTTATTTTATAATCTCATGTTGACGGTATCCGTGACTAGACTATGCTAATGTGCATTGTTGGCTGATCTGGGGCTACGCGGATGAAACAAACCCCGTACGTTTTACTTTAGCGAGTCGGGTGTCCATGTATCGTTGACAGATCCACCACACCATTAATGAGTTTCGAAAATGAAATGCACTATACACAATGATACATTCATTATAATGTGTTTCTAAATAGCTTCATATTCAACTTGAACCTGGCGAAAATTATGTTCGTGATAACATATTCATATAACATGTTTCCGTACTCGCTTCGGAGACGTGCGCAATACTGCAGTCTCTGGCGTACCGGGGTACATTATGACAACTTGCTCATCGTTCTAATAATAGTTTGGCGGAAAGCACCAGTGTAAAAAGAAAGAAAGTGAGAAAATGCTACATTTCTTATAAAGCCTCACACCACATACTGGTAAACGCAATGATTGCGTTACAGAAGCTGTCAGATAAGTTAACATACCGGGTACTAAGTTTGCATGTCTGGAAATGAGTAGGCATGCTGATAATCCCATACATATGTAATTTCGCTGTGAAACAATTATACATGAATGTAAATACATTGTACGTAGACATCCGCACATCGTGAACTAAATAAACGCATCTTGAAATAAGCAGATGTATTATAATATAGGGTTAACTGTATTGTAATTTTAAAAAATTCAGAAAATGATAGGTCGGAAAATCTGTTTAATGGCGACGTGCTAGCGGAGCCATTAAACTGTTTTCCTACCTATAATTTTTCTGATATACGCCGCAATTTCAAAATTACAATGCGGTTAACCTATTTCTCTAATGCACTCTCTTACTACTGGCGTAGGAATACATTTTGAAATAATTTGCGACCGTTCATCAACAATGATATACCTGTAATGTATGACCATCAGCCAATCAGATTGCGTGATATTTATAGAGTGCATTAGAAATGCATGTAAATAGGCCAACAGGGAATTTAGTTTGTCGTAGACATGTCAGGAAATAGATACGCACATCGGAGAATAAGAAGACCACCAGGAAATATAAGAAGACATGCCGGTAAATACATGAATAAATAAATCTTGTTTATATCTGAAGTAACCTAATATACCTGAAGTAGCCTAATATACATGAAGTGCCGATTTTGCCTTTATTTTTTCACCTGTGACCCCTAATCGCGGCCTCTGATTGGTCAGTCTCAACAGCAAATTGAAGATGGCTGAGAATTTTAAAATCGAAATCGCTGTCGATTCAGATGAATTTTGTCCATTTTTACAGTATATGCGACGTAAATAACGCCACGGACATTGTAATGCTTATTGTGACAACTATGAAGTCTAATACCAGCCAATATTGAAGCTCATCGCAAACAAATCGGAGATTTAATCCGATACAATGCCGAATATACCTAGCGTGGAAGCTGTCATTTTGCTTTGAATGACATCGCTAAATTTGCGACGTATGTGGAGGGAATGAAGTCCAAAACATGACGTCACGCACGTTCAATCAATTAAGTTTAGTATAAATTAAATACATGATTAGTGCCATCGAATATAAAATAGTAATTTCCAATAACCTCCGAAGGGAAGCACATTTAATACACATTGTTTTAAAGTCACTGTTTTTTTTTATTTTTTTTAAATTTTAGACCACATTGCCAATACATTTTCACACTATTTTGATACAGACCATGTGGTCGAAAATTTAATAAAAAAAATAGTGACTTTAAAACAATTAAATATATATTCGGTTTCGCCCCGACAACTTTATAGGGGCTCGTTAAAGCTCGTCCCAATAAAGCTGTCTAAGGCTCAACCGAATAAATTCGACGGCACTAACCATGTATTTACTATATACACAATGCTGAATAATAGACACATTCGGTAATGCGTAAACAACTCGGGAAATAAAATATATTTGTCTCAGGAAACAAGTCACGACACACTTACACCGGTGAATTAGTAGACACGCCGGCAAAGTTTACGATGGTGGCAAATGAACATACACGCCGGAAAATAAATAAACTTCCGTGATAATTGCATACACACGCACGGCGATGAATACATAGACATGGCTGAAAGTATAGTACACCCTTCCGGCTTCATCCAGTATTCTCGCGACTTTTCCAAGTTTATACCCCGATAAATTCCACAAAAAGGCCATTCATTCCTATAATAGAATTAGACACACCGGAGAATAGATAGATTTATTCGTCTTTATTTTTGCAAATAACTATGAATGCAGATAAATAGATACAAGTGTCAAGAGTAAGTAACTACACACATTCAACGATAAATATACATACCTTAATAATTAGAAATAGAAATTCCTGCAATATACATACACCGGACAATTCATAGTGACATCGGGAATTAAATGCATGTAGGCACACATGAACATAAATAGACGCTCCGCGAAGCACGTAGATATATCGGGAAATAACAGGAATCGATTATTGGAAATTAGTAAATCACGTAACTATGAAAATATGTAGATATGCCGACATACGTGGAAATAGGTGAGGTATGGAAGGTTCCCCGCCAATTATATAGATAAATACTGTACATTGTAACATAACTACACAACTATTATTTATTGCATAACACTAGTATTCAACTGTGTTGATGGCTATGGCAATCTTCTGTGCCATTTTCCAGCAGGTCGTCTTTCAAATTGTGCCTAAATTTGCGTGTGTCCATTAATTGTACATTAGTATTTTGTACATGTCCTTTGTAAATTGGAAGATACAGAAGTATACAGAAGATTGAAAGTAATTAGCGTTCCTTGCCTCCAGTGCTGCTTTTTATATCCCCAGCATATAAAGTATGTCGAGGGGTATATAGTTTTTAGATCGCCTGCACGAAGTGCAGAATATCGTATGATATACCCCCGGAATCGTCGGCGTCAGCGTCGGCGTCCACAAACTTAACATTGAGTTAAATGTCTTATAACTTCTGTTTCCTTTCATGGAACACCTTGTTATTTCATACATGCATTCCTCTGATGACCCTCTATCATGCTGTAGCAATTCCATGACCTACCACCCAACCCTTACCTCAAGGTCAAGGTCACAAAGTTAACACATTGGGGTAAATGTTGTGTAACTTCTGTTCCATTACAGGGAACACCTTCATATTTCATACATGCATTCATCTGATGATACTCTATCGTGCTATAGCAAATCCATGACCCACCCACCACCCACCCTTACCCCTATGTCAAGGTCACAAACTTAGCACATTCATGAACTTAACGTTGGTGTAAATGTTGTGTAACTTCTGTTTCTTTACAGGGAACGCCTTGATATTTCATACATGCATTCATCTGATAATACGCTATCGTGCTATAGCAAATCCATGACCCACCGCCCACCCCTTACCCCTATGTCAAGGTCACAAACTTAGCACATTCATAAACTTAACGTTGGGGTAAATTTCTTATAACATCTGTTTCCTTTCATGGAACGCCTTGATATTTCATACATGCATACCTCAGATGACCCTCTAACATGCTGTAGCAAATCCACGACCCACCACCCAACCCTTACCCCAAGGTCATGTTCATAAACTTAACGTTGGGGTAAATGTTGTGTAACTTCTGTTTTTTTTACAGGTAACGCTTTGCTATTTCATACATGCATTCATCTGATGATCCACTATTGTGCTACAGCAAATCCATGACCCACCCCCACCCCTTTCCCCAATATCAACATCATAAACTTAACGTTGGAATAAATGTCTTTTTATAACTTATGTTTCTTTACAGGGGACGCCTTGATATTTCATACATGCATTCATCTGATGATCCTCTATTGTGCTACAGCACATCTATGACCCCCATCCCTTTCCACAAGGTCAAGGTCACAAACTTAGCACATTCATACATGCATTACTCATGTGAATAGCTATCATGCTGTAGAAAATCACCAACTTAGTGCATTCATAAACTTAAAGTTGGGTTACATTTTGTATAACTTCTGTTTTCAGGGAGATCATTGATATTTCATACATGCATTCATCTTAATATGCTATATCCTGCTATAGAAAATGCACCGTCCACCACTGACCCCAATGTCAAGGTCCACCGCACACCCGATATCCCAAGGTCAAGTTATATAATATTCATGTTTTTGTATACAACTGTGCCAAGTTTGAGTGAAGGCTGCCAACAGGCGAGCTTCGTTGTCTTCTGACAACTCTTGTCTAATTTCTGTCCGTTCATTTGTAACATTTGTCTGAACGATTTTCAGTACTTTATGTCTCTGCAATCCCGTTACCGATTGATTTTAAAATTTATAAACATATTTATTATTCTCCATATATTCATTGGCCCTCACATACATCTTTGGCATTTTTGTATGCGACTGTTGAATATGGTTATACACTTTATGTGTATGACGATGATTATCCCCTCACAGATAGGCAAGAGGGGATATATCGTTAGTCATGTAAGTACGTACGTACGTTAGTAACACCTTTAATTTTTCAATAACCTCTTCACTGATTTTAATAATATTTGGTCACAATAGTGTCTAGGGATTGTGATTTATTTTGCATACGACCCACGTCTGACTGTCCAATGTCACTGAGGACTTTTTTTTTATTAAGGCTTCCAGCGAGGTGATTAGCTTTGCTTAACGATGCCAGTTGTTTATAATCCTATTACTTTTAGGCGAAGGGGTCGAGTGACTTTGTATGTGACAGCTGAATCTGGTTATACCCCTGATATGAGTATTACGATTATTCGTAATCCTATTTTAGGGGAAGGGGCCATGTGACTTAGGTGTGGTATGGACCTGGCACCGGTCAGGTTATTCTAATTTCAGGGCTGAATATCTTTGTTCTCGATGTAAAGATTCCGTTCTGATTTTAGGATCAGCCCTCCCCCCCCCCCCCCTCCAATGCAGCAGGTTAGGGTTATGGGATTGAACCCGTTTGCCTGGCCTTACATGACCTTAACTGTTGATATGCCGTTAAACGCCAATAAACAAACAAACAAATCAACACAGGTTATGGATTATCTCCTCCTTTTCGACTTGAATTTCTCAATTTTGCCTTGTAACTCGTAAAACTTTTAAACTGTACTAGCTACAGACCTGAAACTTGTGTCCTTATGATGATTAGATGATGTGCAAAGTTGTTTTTGATTTTTGATTCGACCCCCGGGTCTAGTAGTATCTCCCCATTTTCAATTTAACCGTAACAGCTACAGACCTCAAACTTTGTATGTAGCTTCCTTATGATGAGTAGATGCACAAAGTTTATTTCAACTTTTTATTCAACCCCACCGGGTTATGGTGGGTGGCAGGTGGGAGCACGCGATGGGTAATTTAACGATCGGGGTTCATCCTTACCGGAATCCTGGCTGGAGACCTGGTTTGGCCCTTATATACGTCTTTGCATTTTGTATGTGACAGTTGAATCTGGTTATACGCATTATGTGAGTAATACGACATTAATTTTGTAATCCTATTTTAGGGGAAGGGGCCAAGTGACTTGGTGTGGTATGGACCGGGCACCAGGTCAGGTTATTCTAATTTCAGGGCTGAATATATTTGTTCTCGATGTAAATATTCCGTTCTGATTTTGGGATTTTACCCCCAATGCAGCAGGTTAAAATGGGATCGAACCCGTTTGCCCGGCCTTACATGACCTTAGCTGTTGATAGGCCGTTAAATACTAATAAAAAAAACAAGCACCCCCGGGTTATGGATCATCTCCCCGTTTTGACTTAGATTTCACCAATTTGCCTTGTAACTTGCAAAACTTCCAAACCGTAATAGGAGGCTTGATACTTGGTATGTAGCTCTTTATGGCGTGAAGATGCACAACGTGTAATTATATTTTTGCTTTGACACTGAAACATGGATTATCTCCCCCTTTTGGAATTTGAATTTTAACTCATTTACTATCGAAGTGATAAGTGGGACATCCGTATTCTGTGAACACATTTTCTAGTTTTCGATGTAAATATTCCATTCCTATTTTGGGATTCCCCCCCCCCCCCATTTAGGAGGTTAAATATGGGATCGAACCCGTTAGCCCGGCCTTAAATTACCTTTGCTGTTGATTGGCCGTTAAACAACAATAAATAAAATCATTATGCACAATGCACATAGTCCCCACATGCTTTAGGTCAAATTACGTAGAGGTTTGCTTTTGTAAAAAATCCATTTAGGTAATATGTTTATGCCCCCTATGCAATAGTAAGGCGGGCATATTGCGTTGCTCTTGAGGTTCTGTACGTCCGTCCGTGTACATTTGCGTAAAAAAGTCGAAAACTCTGTCAGAGTTTCTCTATCATGTAATATCTTCAATATTACTTGAACGGTTGCTTTACTATTTGTAAAGTTCATTCACCTGAACATGTGTAATGCACTCGCACCACCAATGACATAACCTTGACCTTTGTGACATTCAAAATGGTGCTGAAACGTACTTGAAGATTGCTTTACTATTTGGACATGACCTTAAATAACCTTCGTGACCTTCAAAATGGTGCTGAAACACTTGGCCATTTTCTTATGTCAACAACTTTGTAAGACTTTCTCAAATGAAATGTGTGTTTTTGTTTTTTATACACAATCTCTAGTGTGTCCGGTATGGCATGGGGCATATCCATGCTTTACAAACATAATGTCTAATGAATTGAGTTATATCTCTGTAACATTACTCCTTCACTTGTGTCAAGGTCATTACCAAGGTCAGGAATGATCGAGACAAATTGTCTCCCCCAATTATCATATGAACCAAGTATACTTCAATTGTTATGACGTTATGGCCAATATAGCTTGATCCGACGAACGAAAAGTGGTAACCATGCAGTTGAAGTGTAAGGGATAGGCCAGAGTAGATAAGTACACGTAGTCACTTAATCACTTATAATGTACACTATATTACATGGGGAACACACAGGAATACATGATACATTGATATGCGAACATCACTGTACTGTGCATGATACTATTCAATTACTACAAGGTTGTAAGCCAATCGACTGTTATACTTTAACGCAACTTAAAAGCTATAGACGAATAAACTCGGTATGTGGTATCTCAATGGTCCCGTAGTGGACCAATAGTATGAATGCACAAGTACTTTGATGATCGCTAATCAAAGTTAAATAACATACAAGTATAACATTGCATAACGAACATTGGAGGACAAAATGACAATCATCTGAGCTACCCCAGTGCTGGCGTATCTCAATAGATAGTGTAACCTCTGAGTATCAAGGTCCCAAGGTCTGCCTCACCCGCAATATGAGGTCTAGTCAACAATATGGCTATAATCCAACTTCAAGTGGATTAATCCATAAACAATATATGTAGTCTTACTACAATCCTTTAGCCATGATATGCCATGATAGGAGTATTACCATACACTATCAAAGTATACATATGTATTGCCTATGCAATATATTTTCAAAGTATGAATGTCAAAGTCAAAGCCGGATGTGGTTACATCACATGATAGTCAATAACGATAATGTTCCGGAAGCTGGTTCCCGGAAGTAAAGTTCCACAGGTAGTATTATCTCCGGAAATGGTGGACCAGATGTAAAGTTCCTATGGTATCACTCGACTGTAGCAACCCGTTTGTGGTAGACCGGATGAAATAAAGTATCCATGATGAATCAATGGGTTGTAATACCGGAAGTGGTAGACCGGATGTAAAGTTCCGATATAATACAAAATGGCGATTATCACGTTGGCTAAGACGCCGGGAAAAGTTTCACTTAGGTGACATTCAACTCGGTGGTAGTATAATGATATGATATGTGTGTATGGCGTTTCACTTCACTAAACTATGGCTGTGACTGTCTGCTGAACGCGAGGTAGCTATCACACACTGCTCTATACAGGCCTGTACCCGGAGCTGCTACACACACTGCGCCAGACAGACGTACGGACACTCGGACGACCCGATACTCTGCACTGACTGGGGTCTGCCCTCAAACGAGTGGACCAAAACGTCCAATGTGGCTCGCTGGAGCGTTCTCAAGAGGCAAAATCCTCCGTGTCACTGGTGAATACAGTACTAGTCTTCTGTAACCAGAAAATATGTGTCCCCCCAACACATAGCGAGACATCGCTTATATACGCACCAGTGAAACCATGCACGGAATAATGGATATGCCTACCCCTCGTACGACATCTCACATAAATACTACAAAACCATGGCTTTTGCCATGTCACCCATGGGTTATATTTGGCATAAATATATGTTCCCACGCCTTAAATTCAACCAAACCAGTGTACAGCCCTCGTGGAATAAATACCATCCAACATGGATACCCCACACTACCATAAATCTGCACACTATAGACCCAGATCTCATAATCCGAAATCTACTCGACTGGTCTCGACAATGCGAAGGTCGCTTCTTGGCCCCGCCAAACCCCTCCATAACGGTCCTACGGCTATACACTCAAATGAGAGTGTAGCACATACTAAACTCAAATATCGTGGTCATTTACGGAAATATCACGACACAAAACATCACCATTATGGGATCTGATATATCCGTGTTGGCCAGTACCAGGCTATGCTGAAACACTAACCGGTAGCATACATAACAGGGCAGACCATGGTATGGTCTGCGCTGTATACTGGCTTCACCTACAGAAGGTCCCTTATATGGTGAAACACTGACACGCGGACAAACTCGGCTGGCACGGACAGTGGACATCCGTAATACTAAAAGGTATCTTTTCCCTAGCGAAACCAGCACACGCAGTCAACGAGTTCTCTACCACACACATGCATAGTCTGTGGCAAATATGGCGTGACATCAGTAAAACATTGCTCATAAAATAGACGTATATTAAAATCCGCAAAAATGACACGCATAACGTATTTCCACCAATACAACATAAGCCCCCTTATTACATGCACATTGTACATGGCAAATGTACATGCCAAACCACAGGTGTGCAAAAACCACAGGTGTGTGAAACCACAGGTATGTGGAATCACAGGGATGTGAAACCAATAATACGCACAACAATACAACACAGTACCACACATCACAAATATACAATTATACGGATTTTAGAATGTACAAGAATACACGTGTCACGCGACAACTTGTTATCTGAATTCATATGCATTGATACACTTTTCCAAATAACGTTGTCTGAATTTTCAAAATCATTCTGGATTCAACGTCGTATGATAGGAATTTGCTTTTTTGATTTAATAGCTTTATGAGGCAGCGGCAGCGGCCGGGTATATATAAGCTCTAGCTCACCTGTTCTAGTATTTTCAATAAATATACGGTATGTGGTTCAGGTAATCCGACCGATCCTAGTTTTTTTAGGCCCCCATATTCAGCATGCTCATTAATAATAATAATAAATGTTTTTTTATATATTTCCAAAACATAAAGACAAGGGTGGATGGGATTGGCTGAATGGGACGGTTTGGAGGCTAACATATAGTACATTACTTTACTTATTAGAGTACAAGTAATGTGTCAAAATCATGTTTTTGGATCTTGAAGCAATTAATAACTTCTGAATAAATAAGTTAAAAGTTATAGTTTTTTAGCAGTACAACACACATATCAATAACAAATTGTAAAAGGTCAGGATGGCCATAAAATGTTGTTGACGCCATCTTAAAGTACTGTTTTATTCCTATTTTAGACTATATATTTTCATTTTTTTATTCATATTTTTTCACCGTGTGAATTCCTATTTTCCTATTTTCTTTTGCACCAATCCCTCACTTGACGGCCTGCATTATTAAGTACAGTAGGTAAGCTGTTTACACGAGTTTTAAATAATAGACTGACAGAATGGGCCGAAAAATATTATGTATACGCATTATGTATACAGGCAGGTTTTCGAAAAATTATGAGCACCATAGACCATATTCTTGTATTACATACCTTTAGTATAATTACGAAGTATATTAATAATTGCTCAAACTTATTCTGTGCATTCGTAGATTTTACGAAGGCCTTTGATTATGTTGTTAGAGATAATCTGTGGTACAAACTTCTGCATTTAGTATTACAGGCAAAATGTTTGTAGTGTATTGCAACCTGTACCATAATTATGTACATTACTCATTCATGCAAATACCCAGGTATGCGCAGGTGGGATGCGCAGAAACTTAAATAAATATTGTTTAGTCCATCTTGTTTGAGTGATCTTATAAACATCACATGGTGTTAGAAAAAAACTAAATATGGAGCAACTGAAACCGCCCTCAACCCTAAACTTGGAGGGAAATTTGTCCGACAACTACCGTGAATGGCTAGAAGGCTATAAGTTGTACGCGACCGCTACTTTGGGTTTGGAAGAAAAGTCTGGAAAAGTTCAAGTTGCGACATTTCTTCACATAGCTGGCGTCAATGCTCGACGAGTTCATAACACGTTCGACATTAGTGCTGACGACAAAGAACAAATCGAAGTCCTCGAACAAAAGTTCAAGGACTACTGTGAGCCACGCAAAAAACCTTACGTACACCAGACCATATATTTTTCACACGAAATCAGGCAATTCACGAATCGATAGACACCTATGTTACGGACCTTAAGAACAAGGCAAAACCGTGTGAATTTGGTGATTGGAGCGATGGTTAGTTAGAGACAGGATCGTATGTGACATCATTGACGAGTCCTGTAGAGCACGTTTGTTGAGAGAAACTGATCTAACTTTAACCAAAGCAATTGACATCTGTCGAGCGCAAGAAATCAGTGCGAAGCAGCTGAAATCCCTCAAAAACGATGAACATGCTGTGTCGACAGTGAGAACAAGCAGATCATATGCCAAGCCTCACACACAACATGACACTAACAAAAACAAACCTTCCAAAACAGTCACAAATGGTGCACGTCCCAAAGAGCACAAACCGTTGTGCAGAAATTGCGGTAGAGACCATCCTCCAAAATCCTGCCCAGCGTCTGGGAAAGTCATAAGCGAAACCCTTTCGCCAATTCTATTACCAGGACAGCATACCACTAAGATAGACCCAATTGTTCAACCGGTAGTTCACCCACCAATAAAAATACCTGTTGTCATCAAGCAACAAGTATGCGATGAACTTGACAGAATGGAATCACTCGGTGTGATTGCGAAACAAAATGATCCCACTGACTGCGTACACAGTATGGTGACTGTACGAAAAGGTGACAAAATCCGTATTTGCATAGATCCCAAAGATTTGAATAGAGCAATAAAACGTGAACATTTTCACCTAGAGACCATCGAAGAAATAGCGGAAAGGTTACTAACAGCCAAAGTATTTTCCCACTTCGACGCTACGCATGGGTTCTTGCAGATCGCGCTTGACGAGGAAAGCTCGAAACTGCAAAAATTCAAAAAATCCAAATGGACGGTATAGGTTCCTGAGACTTCCATTTGGAACTAGTTCATCATCTGAAGTATTCTCTAAAACTGTCAGAGAAATGTTTGCTGACATTCCAGGTGTTGAATGCATCGTTGACGACATTCTAGTATGTGGTGAAACTGAACAAGAACACGACACTCCGACAAGTCCTAGAAATATGTCGCAAAAAGAATTTCAAGCTTAATCGCAATAAGTTTGAATTACGCGTACCATAGGAGAAATATGTCGGTCACATCATAACCAGTGATGGTCTGCAAGTAGATCTGGCGAAAGTTCGTGCGATTACAGAGATGCCACCACCAGTTGATGTCCAAGGAGTCAAACGCTTCCTTGGCGCTATTCAATACTGTGCGAAATTCATTCCGAATTTATCAGACGCATCAGAACCATTGCGTCAATTATTGAAATCGGACATCGAGTGGCATTGGGACATACAACAGCAAAAGTGCTTTGATGAACTCAAGCACCTAGTCTCGTCAACACATGTGCTGAGATTCTATGACTTGAAAAAACCTGTAACAATATCTGCCGACTCCAGTTCCAAGGGCCTTGGAGCTGTTCTGTTGCAGGATCGACACCCTGTTGCGAATGGTTCACGCGCACTTACCGATGCACAAACGCGGTATGCCCAAATTGATCGCGAAATGCTCGCAATAGTTTACGGTTGTGAGAAGTTTCACCATTACATTTATGGACGGCATGTGCGTATTAAAACTGATCACAAGCCACTAGTCGCAATATTCCAAAAGCCACTCTTCAGGGCAACGCCTAGACTACAGCGGATGTTACTGCGACTGCAGCGCTATGACCTGGAATTCGTATACATACCAGGCATAGAGATGTATATCTCCGACGCGTTAAGCAGAGCATATCTCAACGAAACTACAGAGGCGTTGATCGACAACGAGCTCGACGTCAACGTCTTGGAGGCACACCTGCCTGTCTCACCGGCGAGACTTCCGGAGCTGAAACAGGCTACAAAAAATAATGAAGATATCCAGCAGTTAATATGCGTTGTGGTATCCGGCTGGCTTGATGAGTGATCGCGCACCGATGCAGCTAATCGTCAATTCTGGAATTATCGCGATGAAATCACATTGATCGGATCGATGGCCTCATACTTCCGAAAAGTGCGCATAGTGAAATGCTCTCAAAGCTACAGGAGTCGCATCTTGGTGTCGTGAAAACCAAACAGCGCGCGTGTGAAAATTATATTCTGGCCAAATATCAATAGTGATATAGAAAAATTAGTGCGAAGCTGTAATGTGTGGATGAGTTCAGCAATCGAATCTGAAAGAGCCATTTATGCCGCAAGAGATGCCATCGCGACCTTGGCAGAAGGTGGCTGTAGATCTGTTCGAATTCAGAGGGTCTGCAGTATCTTCTGTGTGTTGATTTCTACTCGAAATATCCAGAAATAGTGCTCTTATCGAGTACATCAAGTGCTAACAAGATCACGGCCATGAAGTCAATATTCGCTCGTCATGGAATTCCATTGCAAGTGTATTCGGACAACGCTTCGAATTTCGCGAGTGGGTCGTTCCAATTGTTCGCGAAAGATAGGGATTTCCTCCATACAACGTCTAGCCCCAAATTTCCGCAATCAACGGCCAAGCGGAAAAAAGTGCGTGCAAGCAGTAAAGAATCTCTTCAAAAAAGGCGGAGAGAAGTGATGGAGAAGTCTATGTCAGTCTACTAGAATATCGGTCTTCTCCTATCGATGGTATCGGGCTATCACCATCCCAGCTGCTGATGCAGAGACAACTCCATACAAAACTCCCAATAACGACAGAGTTGCTGAAACCAATTTCCAGTGACTCACACAGGCCGCAATTGGCAGCGCGACAAAAGCTGCAAATATTCTACCACGATCGTCAGTCACATGAACTGCCAAACACATGAAGTTAAAAAGTGGAAAAATTGTGCGTCTGCAGAAGGATAAAACCTGGCTACCAGCTGTGGTACAATGTCAACATGGGGACAGATTGTATGTCGTCTCAACCAGCAGTGGAAGTTACAGGCGTAATAGCAAACACTTACGTCAAACGCGAGAAGCTAGATTACCGCCGCCGGCTGTCGAAACTGATATCGACACTGATGACAGTGACAATGAAACATGGAACAGTAATTACATAGCTGATTATTATTATAATCATGACTAACTAGTGTCGAGGAAGGTATTCTCTCACTAAATCCAATTACGTTTTATTTCCATTTATTAAAAAGTTAATACTCCGCTTTCTAAAGACAAAACTAGCTCATGCATTAACATGTGTTTCAGTGCAAAGTTTGTTAAAAACCGAAAAAGCAATTCTGGTAATTCCTAAGACAATATTGTAAAATATTCATCTCTCATCTACATGTTTAATATTGATTTCTAAAAATAGGGAGATGTAGTGTATTGCAACCTGTACCGTAATTATGTACATTACTCATTCGTGCAAATACCCAGGTATGCGCAGGTGGGAAGCGCAGAAAACTTAAATAAATATTGCTGAGTCCATCTTGTTTGAGTGATCTTAAAAACATCACAATGTTCAATGTTTATTAAGTCAATATATAACAATGTTAAGACGAGAGTGAAATATAATAATCCGTTAAGTGATGAATGTTCATGTTGTCTTGGGGTACGTCATGGTGAGTGTTTATTTGCTATGTATTTATTAACGATCTTGAAGATGAATTGTGTCAAAAAGATTTAGACGGTGTAGATATAGGAAAGGCAAAATTATTCATATTGTTATATGCTGATGACATAATAATATTTTCTGAATCGTCGGAGGGTTTGCAAAATGATCGAAGTATTCTCAAAGTATTGTCAAAGATGAACATTAACTGTAAATACTGATAAAACCAAAATTATGATTTTCCGTAAGGGTGGTAGACTACCTTTAAATACACATTTTTATTACAGTAACTCTGAAATAGAAATTGTATTCAAGTTTTCTTATCTTGAAATTTAATTTACTACAGGAGGGTCTTGTGTGAACGCTCAAACTACATTAGCTGGGCAAGCGCAAAAGGCTATGTTAAAATTAAACAAATACCTGTATTAGTTCACGGACCTCAAACCAAAGTATGTGTTATATTTATTTGATAAGCTAGTGTTACCTATTCTAAATTACGGAGAACACATTTGGGGATTTTGCAACGCAAAGCAGATTGAACGAATACACTTACAGTTTTGTAAAAGTTTATTAGGTGTCAAACTATCAACCCAAAATGATTTTATATATGGAGAGCTAGGACGGGCATCTATACAGACAAACAGGTTATATAATATTATTAAGTATTGGTGTAAGGTAACTGGGGCGACAGATCGTAAATATATAAATGTTCTGTATAAAATGATGTTGAATGATATTACTGAAAGACCAAATAAAACTAACTGGGCGTCCCTTGTTAAATAACTGTTATCTAGTCTGGGCTTTCATCATGTGTGGTTGGCACAATGCGTTGGCGATAACAAGTACTTTGTAAACATATTAAAGCAGCGGTTAACTGATAATTTTATCCAAAACTGGTATTCCAGACTAGTGGAATCTACTAGGGCACTTTTTTACAGATAGTTTGAACATTCATATTTGGACATTTTCACAACTAGACAATTTCGGGTTTCTTTCACAAAACTTAGAGTATCCTCGCATAGATTAGCTATAGAAACAGGAAGATGGCACAAGCCAAATAAAATACCCATTGCAAACAGAAAATGTAATCTATGTAACGTTTTAGAAGATGAATATCATTTTATATTTGAATGCGCTATGTACACTGATTTACGCTTGCAGTATGTAGATACACTTTACCGACAGCACCCAAGTATTGTTAACGGACTTAGTTTGATCAAGTCAAATAATCAAAGGAAAGTAACAAACCTAGGAACGTTCATTGTTAAATCATTTAAAAGGAGAGATGAAATACTATTGTGCTCAAGAGCAGGGCTTAAACGATTATTCATTCATATATATACCCTGAAAAATAAATTCGGAAAATTGTTCAACTCCCATATACTTAAATGTTAAACGGACATTGATGTATACAAATACATATTAAAGCTTTCGATCGATTTTCCAGACTATTTATGATGTAATGACAATAGAATACAGTTTCCCGTGATGTGTCACGATTTGAAATCTACATCAATTTGAAAAATCAAAAAAATCCATATAATGGAGAACAATGAGGACTGCTGTGATTGACCTCTTGAAATATCAAGTTTGCAATTGACGAGTGTCATCTTGTAATTGTGGCAGATGTGCATCTCTAAAAAAATAGTGTATCGGAGGCAGAAATGTTATTCCATGTTCATCGCACGTGGATGTAGTCGCCACTAGGTCCGTCTGTCCGAGATTTGCGTTACTGTTTGTTTTCGGCTATTTACTAGCTCGGTCACCGGAAGTTGGAGGCAACGGATTGAAAGCGACACTGATTTCTCTCGTTTTTAAAAACTTGCATACAGCCATAACACCGTGTATACTCTGGAAGTAGTGGTGCAGAACTGAAACTTGCAGATTTTATCGCCCGGTTGTGGATATGTATACCAGATAGACTACACCTACACAGTGTGTGTCGTTTATGTGACGGCATCACGGAAGATGTTCTGTGTCATGCCCTCTCCGAATGTACATTTACCATTCAAGTACGTGAGACTATGTTTCATATCATACTTGCAACACAACTGTCATGTAAATGGCTGACATACTAGGTTGGTGACACTGATTTTTGACCGCTGTACGCGTCCACGTTCAGGATAAAATCGGAAACTATATAATATGTGTGCCGAAACGAAACTCCAGTAATTGTGAGCAGCGAAGTCCCTGATCTGTTGACGCTGCAGCAGCACCGATCTGGGTCAACGCTGAATGTTTTTTTGACAGTTTATCCATGGTCATATGACTCGGTGCTTACACATGTGTGAGTCGTAAATGCACTTGATAAAATATGGACAATATGTAACGTCATGATCTCCAAAAGTGCAAATGCGTGATCAACTCCACAATAATGTATATATTTATCATATGCACATATCATTATTCACTTCATTATGCTCATCTGTTTAATTTCCATGTTTGTCCTTGTATATGTATCATTATTGTAACAATTTACAATCTCCGGACTGCAGTAAATAAAGATATTGAATTGAATTGGAATTGTTCGAAACGTATTTGTCATCATACGTCCAATTTGCGTGAAATATAGTTTCATATTAAAGTTTTTGAGGACTACATTTATCAGTGTTACTATTGTATTGTATTACAGAGGCGTACGGTTTACGATATTTTATAAAGTAGTGTTATAACAGTCTACATACATGTCTTAGCGACTCCACAGATTCAACCAAAACATATAGAGATACCGGTAATTTCGAAGTAGATGAAGGATGTATTTTTGTCACTACATTTACAGCATAATAATAATAATACTAATAATAATACTACTAGTAATAATAATTAGAGCAATTCATCATAGCATGCGTTCCTTTACGTCGTACTAACGCTATAAAAGCCACATACTTATGTATGTTTACGCCGTCGTGCGCGTCATTCGCTGACATTTAATTGACAGGATAGGTGCACAATGACAATATGCATCTCACCAATGTTGGGAGTCATCTACGGAATATATCATGTATATTATATTGTTTTCATTATCACTGATAATCAAGCAAATGCTACATTGTATATATACTACGTGTAGCATGAGCTCCAACACGCCGTACGTCTCCAACACGGTAGAGTATGTTATGGTTTATTTTCGTCTGTCTATCAGTGTCACAGCCATGAACCAGGAACATTTAGCCGGCAACCTAAGCTTACACTTTAATTTCCATAAACAAATGATAAAGAAACACGTTGCTGTAATATAACGCCAGAAACTGAATGAATACGTTATGTCACTCACTAATTGAGTTTGTGCAGACGACGTCATGACGTTGGCACCATTTGAATTTTGTCTTGGCAGCGAATCAACAACTAACAATTATCTGTGCCCGGTTTAGAGATGTTCCACTGTATATAAAATTATTATTTATTAACGTCTCATTAACGGTACATCATACAATACATAGTAATAATAAAACATAGGTACATGTACAATTGCCATTCTAAAAGAATTACAAGAGATGGCTCATTATAAACGTTGAGCAAACCTTTATACATTTCAGCATACACATGAACAGCACGCACATATGAGTTTAAAATAAATAAATCATTGAAGTTGCCCTTGCCACCGCGCTAATCCTGGTTAAAATAATCAGTGGCAACGACAACCGCTGTTGGCTGATTTCTTTCTTGCGTCCCACGTTACATAGCTACCGTTAATCGTAACAGTGCAAATAAAACTTTATATATTTGTATCACCTGTCTAAGAACAAGTTAAATGGATTGAAATAAACCACAAACGAATGTCTATATACAAAGGCATCTTATTATGAAAAAGCTTAAAACATCACTATTATCACACATCAGATTTGAAATGAACTGATTAGCAATAGATATGCAACCGAGCTTGAAAGGGTTATAGCCGGGGTGTGTAAAATTAATATTTGCAGTATTTACATATTATCTGTACAAGTATGAGGACTCGTTTAAGAATATCTGCACACATTTTGGCATATGATTTAATAATATCACAGCTGGAAAACAGAAATAAAATTATTTCTCCATCATTCCAATCCATAAAGTTATGATTTATGCTATGAGCTGATAATCCGACCCTAAGATGTTCGTAAAAACTACAATTTAAAATCAAAGTACTGAAAGTACTGAACATAGGGTACTACAAGATTAAACTAGATTGATTGATTGATTGATTGATTGTTGGTGTTGCAGTTTCATTAACCCTTAAAGGTACATGCCCACTCAGTAGGTACAAAATGTTCTTTACATCAGAGACATCATCTGAGACATTTCCTGGCAAAATAAACATTCATGCGCCATTATCCCACGTACTGATTGGCATTATTATACATTTTCTATCAGACGTAAATTTACACACTGATATCAGGGGCGATAACCGTGTTTGCTTAAAATGTTAAACGGACATTACTATTTAATCTCTGTATATTTTATGATGTGCAATGATCATACTTTAAAATCTGTCGAAAATATTATTTTTTCAGGGGACGCATTTCTTTAGTATAAATTATTAAAGAATATCATGCCTCATTTGCATATGCAAATAGCCTGATACCACCGAGCGTCACTATCAGTTACACACTTATTTAATTACTATAAATGACATTTTGGGCTTACTGAGTGGGCATGTACCTTTACAGCGCTGGAAACGACAATTGTCGTCTGCCGTTTTAAATATTTTTATATTTTCTCCTCAAAAAACATACTGAGACAATTCTACTGCGCTGCAAGAACAGGTTTTTAAAGAGCAGACGGCAATTTTATTTTTCAGCGTTTTAATTGTTATTAGGGTAAACTATTGATATGGCCAACAACTTGAAGTACAGTATGCACTGCTACAGTAAGTACCAAAACATTCAACAACATTACAGATTATGCATAGCAATATCAGAAAGATAACGGTAACACATATACAAGACATCATCAATTCAAGTATGACAGATTCCAGATATCTATGATCATTATAGATATATTGAAAATTGATTGAAGAGCAATAGTTACAATAATTCCGCCACGGAAGCGGTGTCGCGCCTGAAAATGCCTTATCGGTACATCGCCAAGTTTACTTCTGTTTTGTGAATGAAATAGTTGGCCCGGATCGAGTATATTAAAACATACAAATGACGGGAAACCGCTGACAAAATTTTCAATGTATGGAAGCCCAAACTTGTTAGATTTTTTGTTGTCGTATTTCAGTACTTTCATTAATATGGGTATTAATATACGCTGGATGTGTTATACTGTCATTAATTTGTTCCCTGACTGTAAGTTATCACCTTAAATACTGACTTATTGACCCCCTTCCCTGAACGTAGAATTGACACTCATGTTGGCGTGTATTGGCCACCATAGACAAATGTCAATCAGGCCGAATTCGGGAATGTCACTAAAATCCACTGTAAATCCATCGATATAGAGAGAGAAATAATGAGGATTTAAACATCAGTTAGACCTACACGTGCGAGTTTTGTTTCGCACAGGTGTCGGGTGAGTTTAAAAATAGGCTGTCGGAAGGTAAAACTTGATGTAGTTTGTGTGTTAAACGCGTCGCTTGTTTCGGAGAGTATTCGGAGGGGAGTTAACTCTGTTACTAAATTTAGCGATGACCGCACGATTTGTGCTGTCAATCACAGGCGTCCGCACCACGGGGGGTCGTGGGCGGAGCCAAATGATCCCGCTCGATCGCAATACATACGGATACACATGTACCCTATGTAATTACATGACGGTCATCCTCAACAGCGATTTCGTTACAAAATATA
>CM055268.1:431956-453713 GCA_029237695.1 Conchocele bisecta | reverse complement strand
TATATTTTGTAACGAAATCGCTGTTGAGGATGACCGTCATGTAATTTTAAATTGTAGTTTTTACGAACATTTTAGGGTCAGATTATCAGCTCATAGCATAAATCATAACTTTATGGATTGGAATGATGGAGAAATAATTTTATTTCTGTTTTCCAGCTGTGATATTATTAAATCATATGCCAAAATGTGTGCAGATATTCTTAAACGAGTCCTCATACTTGTACAGATAATATGTAAATACTGCAAATATTAATTTTACACACCCCGGCTATAACCCTTTCAAGCTCGGTTGCATATCTATTGCTAATCAGTTCATTTCAAATCTGATGTGTGATAATAGTGATGTTTTAAGCTTTTTCATAATAAGATGCCTTTGTATATAGACATTCGTTTGTGGTTTATTTCAATCCATTTAACTTGTTCTTAGACAGGTGATAAAAATAATATAAAGTTTTATTTGCACTGTTACGATTAACGGTAGCTATGTAACGTGGGACGCAAGAAAGAAATCAGCCAACAGCGGTTGTCGTTGCCACTGATTATTTTAACCAGGATTAGCGCGGTGGCAAGGGCAACTTCAATGATTTATTTATTTTAAACTCATATGTGCGTGCTGTTCATGTGTATGCTGAAATGTATAAAGGTTTGCTCAACGTTTACAATGAGCCATCTCTTGTAATTCTTTTAGAATGGCAATTGTACATGTACCTATGTTTTATTATTACTATGTATTGTATGATGTACCGTTAATGAGACGTTAATAAATAATTTATATATACAGTGGAACATCTCTAAACCGGGCACAGATAATTGTTAGTTGTTGATTCGCTGCCAAGACAAAATTCAAATGGTGCCAACGTCATGACGTCGTCTGCACAAACTCAATTAGTGAGTGACATAACGTATTCATTCAGTTTCTGGCGTTATATTACAGCAACGTGTTTCTTTATCATTTGTTTATGGAAATTAAAGTGTAAGCTTAGGTTGCCGGCTAAATGTTCCTGGTTCATGGGCTGTGACAATGATAGACAGACGAAAATAAACCATAACATACTCTACCGTGTTGGAGACGTACGGCGTGTTGGAGCTCATGCTACACGTAGTATATGTACAATGTAGCATTTGCTTGATTATCAGTGATAATGAAAACAATATAATTTTAAAAATGCATGATATATTCCGTAGATGACTTCCAACATTGGTGAGATGCATATTGTCATTGTGCACCTATCCTGTCAATTAAATGTCAGCGAATGACGCGCACGACGGCGTAAACATACATAAGTATGTGACTTTTATAGCGTTAGTACGGCGTAAAGGAACGCATGCTATGATGAATTGCTCTAATTATTATTATTAGTAGTAGTATTATTAGTATTATTATTAGTATTATTATTATTATGCTGTAAATGTAGTGACAAAAATACATCCTTCATCTACTTCGAAATTACCGGTATCTCTATATGTTTTGGTTGAATCTGTGGAGTCGCTAAGACATGTATGTAGACTGTTATAACACTACTTTATAAAATATCGTAAACCGTACGCCTCTGTAATACAATATAATAGTAACACTGATAAATGTAGTCCTCAAAAACTTTAATATGAAACAAATATTTCACGCAAATTGGACGTATGATGACAAATACGTTTCGAACAATTCCAATTCAATTCAATATCTTTATTTACTGCAGTCCGGAGATTGTAAATTGTTACAATAATGATACATATACAAGGACAAACATGGAAATTAAACAGATGAGCATAATGAAGTGAATAATGATATGTGCATATGATAAATATATACATTATTGTGGAGTTGATCACGCATTTGCACTTTTGGAGATCATGACGTTACATATTGTCCATATTTTATCAAGTGCATTTACGACTACACACATGTGTAAGCACCGAGTCATATGACCATGGATAAACTGTCAAAAACATTCAGCGTTGACCCAGATCGGTGCTGCTGCAGCGTCAACAGATCAGGGACTTCGCTGCTCACAATTACTGGAGTTTCGTTTCGGCACACATATTATATAGTTTCCGATTTTATCCTGAACGTGGACGCGTACAGCGGTCAAAAATCAGTGTCACCAACCTAGTATGTCAGCCATTTACATGACAGTTGTGTTGCAATATCCACAACCGGGCGATAAAATCTGCAAGTTTCAGTTCTGCACCACTACTTCCAGAGTATACACGGTGTTATGGCTGTATGCAAGTTTTTAAAAACGAGAGAAATCAGTGTCGCTTTCAATCCGTTGCCTCCAACTTACGGTGACCGAGCTAGTAAATAGCCGAAAACAAACAGTAACGCAAATCTCGGACAGACGGACCTAGTGGCGACTACATCCACGTGCGATGAACATGGAATAACATTTCTGCCTCCGATACACTATTTTGTTAGAGATGCACATCTGCCACAATTACAAGATGACACTCGTCAATTGCAAACTTGACATTTCAAGAGGTCAATCACAGCAGTCATCATTGTTCTCCATTATATGGATTTTTTTGATTTTTCAAATTGATGTAGATTTCAAATCGTGACACATCACGGGAAACTGTATTCTATTGTCATTTACATCATAAATAGTCTGGATAATCGATCGAAAGCTTTAATATGTATTTGTATATACATCAATGTCCGTTTAACATTTAAGTATATGGGAGTTGAACAATTTTCCGAATTTATTTTTCAGGGTATATATATGAATGAATAATCGTTTAAGCCCTGCTCTTGAGCACAATAGTATTTCATCTCTCCTTTTAAATGATTTAACAATGAACGTTCCTAGGTTTGTTACTTTCCTTTGATTATTTGACTTGATCAAACTAAGTCCGTTAACAATACTTGGGTGCTGTCGGTAAAGTGTATCTACATACTGCAAGCGTAAATCAGTGTACATAGCGCATTCAAATATAAAATGATATTCATCTTCTAAAACGTTACATAGATTACATTTTCTGTTTGCAATGGGTATTTTATTTGGCTTGTGCCATCTTCCTGTTTCTATAGCTAATCTATGCGAGGATACTCTAAGTTTTGTGAAAGAAACCCGAAATTGTCTAGTGTGAAAATGTCCAAATATGAATGTTCAAACTATTTGTAAAAAAGTGCCCTAGTAGATTCCACTAGTCTGGAATACCAGTTTTGGATAAAATTATCAGTTAACCGCTGCTTTAATATGTTTACAAAGTACTTGTTATCGCCAACGCATTGTGCCAACCACACATGATGAAAGCCCAGACTAGATAACAGTTATTTAACAAGGGACGCCCAGTTAGTTTTATTTGGTCTTTCAGTAATATCATTCAACATCATTTTATACAGAACATTTATATATTTACGATCTGTCGCCCCAGTTACCTTACACCAATACTTAATAATATTATATAACCTGTTTGTCTGTATAGATGCCCGTCCTAGCTCTCCATATATAAAATCATTTTGGGTTGATAGTTTGACACCTAATAAACTTTTACAAAACTGTAAGTGTATTCGTTCAATCTGCTTTGCGTTGCAAAATCCCCAAATGTGTTCTCCGTAATTTAGAATAGGTAACACTAGCTTATCAAATAAATATAACACATACTTTGGTTTGAGGTCCGTGAAATAATACAGGTATTTGTTTAATTTTAACATAGCCTTTTGCGCTTGCCCAGCTAATGTAGTTTGAGCGTTCACACAAGACCCTCCTGTAGTAAATTAAATTTCAAGATAAGAAAACTTGAATACAATTTCTATTTCAGAGTTACTGTAATACAAATGTGTATTTAAAGGTAGTCTACCACCCTTACGGAAAATCATAATTTTGGTTTTATCAGTATTTACAGTTAATGTTCATCTTTGACAATACTTTGAGAATACTTCGATCATTTTGCAAACCCTCCTACGATTCAGAAAATATTATTATGTCATCAGCATATAACAATATGAATAATTTTGCCTTTCCTATATCTACACCGTCTAAATCTTTTTGACACAATTCATCTTCAAGATCGTTAATAAATACATAGCAAATAAACACTCACCATGACGTACCCCAAGACAACATGAACATTCATCACTTAACGGATTATTATATTTCACTCTCGTCTTAACATTGTTATATATTGACTTAATAACATTGAACATTGTGATGTTTTTAAGATCACTCAAACAAGATGGACTCAGCAATATTTATTTAAGTTTTCTGCGCTTCCCACCTGCGCATACCTGGGTATTTGCACGAATGAGTAATGTACATAATTACGGTACAGGTTGCAATACACTACATCTCCCTATTTTAGAAATCAATATTAAACATGTAGATGAGAGATGAATATTTTACAATATTGTCTTAGGAATTACCAGAATTGCTTTTTCGGTTTTTAACAAACTTTGCACTGAAACACATGTTAATGCATGAGCTAGTTTTGTCTTTAGAAAGCGGAGTATTAACTTTTTAATAAATGGAAATAAAACGTAATTGGATTTAGTGAGAGAATACCTTCCTCGACACTAGTTAGTCATGATTATAATATAATCAGCTATGTAATTACTGTTCCATGTTTCATTGTCACTGTCATCAGTGTCGATATCAGTTTCGACAGCCGGCGGCGGTAATCTAGCTTCTCGCGTTTGACGTAAGTGTTTGCTATTACGCCTGTAACTTCCACTGCTGGTTGAGACGACATACAATCTGTCCCCATGTTGACGTTGTACCACAGCTGGTAGCCAGGTTTTATCCTTCTGCAGACGCACAATTTTTCCACTTTTTAACTTCATGTGTTTGGCAGTTCATGTGACTGACGATCGTGGTAGAATATTTGCAGCTTTTGTCGCGCTGCCAATTGCGGCCTGTGTGAGTCACTGGAAATTGGTTTCAGCAACTCTGTCGTTATTGGGAGTTTTGTATGGAGTTGTCTCTGCATCAGCAGCTGGGATGGTGATAGCCCGATACCATCGATAGGAGAAGACCGATATTCTAGTAGACTGACATAGACTTCTCCATCACTTCTCTCCGTCTTTTTGAAGAGATTCTTTACTGCTTGCACGCACTTTCCGGTTGGCCGTTTGATTGCGGAAATTTGGGGCTAGACGTTGTATGGAGGAAATCCCTATCTTTCGCGAACAATTGGAACGACCCACTCGCGAAATTCGAAGCATTGTCCGAATACACTTGCAATGGAATTCCATGACGAGCGAATATTGACTTCATGGCCGTGATCTTGTTAGCACTTGATGTACTCGATAAGAGCACTATTTCTGGATATTTCGAGTAGAAATCAACACACAGAAGATACTGCAGACCCTCTGAATTCGAACAGATCTACAGCCACCTTCTGCCAAGGTCGCGATGGCATCTCTTGCAGCATAAATGGCTCTTTCAGATTCGATTTGCTGAACTCATCCACACATTACAGCTTCGCACTAATTTTTCTATATCACTATTGATATTTGGCCAGAATATAATTTCACACGCGCGCTGTTTGGTTTTCACGACACCAAGATGCGACTCCTGTAGCTTTGAGAGCATTTCACTATGCGCACTTTTCGGAATTATGAGGCCATCGATCCGATCAATGTGATTTCATCGCGATAATTCCAGAATTGACGATTAGCTGCATCGGTGCGCGATCGCTCATCAAGCCAGCCGGATACCACAACGCATATTAACTGCTGGATATCTTCATTATTTTTTGTAGCCTGTTTCAGCTCCGGAAGTCTCGCCGGTGAGACAGGCAGGTGTGCCTCCAAGACGTTGACGTCGAGCTCGTTGTCGATCAACGCCTCTGTAGTTTCGTTGAGATATGCTCTGCTTAACGCGTCGGAGATATACATCTCTATGCCTGGTATGTATACGAATTCCAGGTCATAGCGCTGCAGTCGCAGTAACATCCGCTGTAGTCTAGGCGTTGCCCTGAAGAGTGGCTTTTGGAATATTGCGACTAGTGGCTTGTGATCAGTTTTAATACGCACATGCCGTCCATAAATGTAATGGTGAAACTTCTCACAACCGTAAACTATTGCGAGCATTTCGCGATCAATTTGGGCATACCGCGTTTGTGCATCGGTAAGTGCGCGTGAACCATTCGCAACAGGGTGTCGATCCTGCAACAGAACAGCTCCAAGGCCCTTGGAACTGGAGTCGGCAGATATTGTTACAGGTTTTTTCAAGTCATAGAATCTCAGCACATGTGTTGACGAGACTAGGTGCTTGAGTTCATCAAAGCACTTTTGCTGTTGTATGTCCCAATGCCACTCGATGTCCGATTTCAATAATTGACGCAATGGTTCTGATGCGTCTGATAAATTCGGAATGAATTTCGCACAGTATTGAATAGCGCCAAGGAAGCGTTTGACTCCTTGGACATCAACTGGTGGTAGCATCTCTGTAATCGCACGAACTTTCGCCAGATCTACTTGCAGACCATCACTGGTTATGATGTGACCGACATATTTCTCCTGTGGTACGCGTAATTCAAACTTATTGCGATTAAGCTTGAAATTCTTTTTGCGACATCTTTCTAGGACTTGTCGGAGTGTCGTGTTCTTGTTCAGTTTCACCACATACTAGAATGTCGTCAACGATGCATTCAACACCTGGAATGTCAGCAAACATTTCTCTGACAGTTTTAGAGAATACTTCAGATGATGAACTAGTTCCAAATGGAAGTCTCAGGAACCTATACCGTCCATTTGGATTTTTTGAATTTTAGCAGTTTCGAGCTTTCCTCGTCAAGCGCGATCTGCAAGAACCCATGCGTAGCGTCGAAGTGGGAAAATACTTTGGCTGTTAGTAACCTTTCCGCTATTTCTTCGATGGTCTCTAGGTGAAAATGTTCACGTTTTATTGCTCTATTCAAATCTTTGGGATCTATGCAAATACGGATTTTGTCACCTTTTCGTACAGTCACCATACTGTGTACGCAGTCAGTGGGATCATTTTGTTTCGCAATCACACCGAGTGATTCCATTCTGTCAAGTTCATCGCATACTTGTTGCTTGATGACAACAGGTATTTTTATTGGTGGGTGAACTACCGGTTGAACAATTGGGTCTATCTTAGTGGTATGCTGTCCTGGTAATAGACCTAGTCCATCAAATACATCATTGTAGTCGTTAAAGATGGCATCTTTCGACAATAATGGATTTACTGTTTGTACGCGAATGATTGATCCGATTTCCGTGCACGCGTTCTTTCCTAATATTGGTTTCACGTTCGCATCAACAATATACAATTGAAGAGTATATGTTCTATCTCGTGAGAAACAATCCAATACCGTTGTTCCAAGCGGAACAATTGTGTTCCCATTATATGTAACTAGTTTTACATTTGTTTTAGAAAGTGGTTTTGTAATGTCCAAACTGTCATATGTGGATTTGGGCATAATATTGGCCTGTGCGCCTGTGTCTAACTGGAAGTTGACATGCTGTTGTCGATAACCACCGTTTCGGTCCATTCATCTTTTTCGACCGCATTGATTTGTAAACTTCCGATAAAGAATTCTTCATTGTTATCAGGTATGTTCAGCGAATGCACATTACGTGCATGTTTCTTTGTCAAGCAGGAATTGGCGAAAGGGTTTCGCTTATGACTTTCCCAGACGCTGGGCAGGATTTTGGAGGATGGTCTCTACCGCAATTTCTGCACAACGGTTTGTGCTCTTTGGGACGTGCACCATTTGTGACTGTTTTGGAAGGTTTGTTTTTGTTAGTGTCATGTTGTGTGTGAGGCTTGGCATATGATCTGCTTGTTCTCACTGTCGACACAGCATGTTCATCGTTTTTGAGGGATTTCAGCTGCTTCGCACTGATTTCTTGCGCTCGACAGATGTCAATTGCTTTGGTTAAAGTTAGATCAGTTTCTCTCAACAAACGTGCTCTACAGGACTCGTCAATGATGCCACATACGATCCTGTCTCTAACTAACCCATCGCTCCAATCACCAAATTCACACGGTTTTGCCTTGTTCTTAAGGTCCGTAACATAGGTGTCTATCGATTCGTGAATTGCCTGATTTCGTGTGAAAAATATATGTCTGGTGTACGTAAGGTTTTTGCGTGGCTCACAGTAGTCCTTGAACTTTTGTTCGAGGACTTCGATTTGTTCTTTGTCGTCAGCACTAATGTCGAACGTGTTATGAACTCGTCGAGCATCGACGCCAGCTATGTGAAGAAATGTCGCAACTTGAACTTTTCCAGACTTTTCTTCCAAACGCGTAGCGGTCGCGTACAACTTATAGCCTTCTAGCCATTCACGGTAGTTGTCGGACAAATTTCCCTCCAAGTTTAGGGTTGAGGGCGGTTTCAGTTGCTCCATATTTAGTTTTTTTCTAACACCATGTGATGTTTATAAGATCACTTAAACAAGATGGACTAAACAATATTTATTTAAGTTTTCTGCGCATCCCACCTGCGCATACCTGGGTATTTGCATGAATGAGTAATGTACATAATTATGGTACAGGTTGCAATACACTACAAACATTTTGCCTGTAATACCTAAATGCAGAAGTTTGTACCACAGATTATCTCTAACAACATAATCAAAGGCCTTCGTAAAATCTACGAATGCACAGAATAAGTTTGAGCAATTATTAATATACTTCGTAATTAGACTAAAGGTATGTAATACAAGAATATGGTCTATGGTGCTCATAATTTTTCGAAAACCTGCCTGTATACATAATGCGTATACATAATATTTTTCGGCCCATTCTGTCAGTCTATTATTTAAAACTCGTGTAAACAGCTTACCTACTGTACTTAATAATGCAGGCCGTCAAGTGAGGGATTGGTGCAAAAGAAAATAGGAAAATAGGAATTCACACGGTGAAAAAATATGAATAAAAAAATGAAAATATAGTCTAAAATAGGAATAAAACAGTACTTTAAGATGGCGTCAACAACATTTTATGGCCATCCTGACCTTTTACAATTTGTTATTGATATGTGTGTTGTACTGCTAAAAAACTATAACTTTTAATTCTTTATTCAAGTTATTAATTGCTTCAAGATCCAAAAACATGATTTTGACACATTACTTGTACTCTAATAAGTAAAGTAATGTACATATATGTTAGCCTCCAAACCGTCCCATTCAGCCAATCCCATTCACCCTTGTCTTTATGTTTTGGAAATATATAAAAAAACATTTATTATTATTATTAATGAGCATGCTGAATATGGGGGCCTAAAAAACTAGGATCGGTCGGATTACCTGAACCACATACCGTATATTTATTGAAAATACTAGAACAAGTGAGCTAGAGCTTATATATACCCCGGCCGCTGCCGCTGCCTCATAATGCTATTAAATCAAAAAAGCAAATTCCTATCATACGACGTTGAATCCAGAATGATTTTGAAAATTCAGACAACGTTATTTGGAAAAGTGTATCAATGCATATGAATTCAGATAACAAGTGAAGGAGTAATGTTACAGAGATATAAATCAATTCATTAGACATTATGTTTGTAAAGCATGGATATGCCCCCATGCCATACCGGACACACTAGAGATTGTGTATAAAAAACAAAAACACACATTTCATTTGAGAAAGTCTTACAAAGTTGTTGACATAAGAAAATGGCCAAGTGTTTCAGCACCATTTTGAAGGTCACGAAGGTTATTTAAGGTCATGTCCAAATAGTAAAGCAATCCTTCAAGTACGTTTCAGCACCATTTTGAATGTCACAAAGGTCAAGGTTATGTCATTGGTGGTGCGAGTGCATTACACATGTTCAGGTGAATGAACTTTACAAATAGTAAAGCAACCGTTCAAGTAATATTGAAGATATTACATGATAGAGAAACTCTGACAGAGTTTTCGACTTTTTTACGCAAATGTACACGGACGGACGTACAGAACCTCAAGAGCAACGCAATATGCCCGCCTTACTATTGCATAGGGGGCATAAACACATTACCTAAATGGATTTTTTACAAAAGCAAACCTCTACGTAATTTGACCTAAAGCATGTGGGGACTATGGGCATTGTGCACAATGATTTTATTTATTGTTGTTTAACGGCCAATCAACAGCAAAGGTAATTTAAGGCCGGGCTAACGGGTTCGATCCCATATTTAACCTCCTAAATGGGGGGGGGGGGATCCCAAAATAGGAATGGAATATTTACATCGAAAACTAGAAAATGTGTTCACAGAATACGGATGTCCCACTTATCACTTCGATAGTAAATGAGTTAAAATTCAAATTCCAAAAGGGGGAGATAATCCATGTTTCAGTGTCAAAGCAAAAATATAATTGCACGTTGTGCATCTTCACGCCATAAAGAGCTACATACCAAGTATCAAGCCTCCTATTACGGTTTAGAAGTTTTGTTTTGCAAGTTACAAGGCAAATTGGTGAAATCTAAGTCAAAACGGGGAGATGATCCATAACCCGGGGGTGCTTGTTTTTTTATTAGTATTTAACGGCCTATCAACAGCTAAGGTCATGTAAGGCCGGGCAAACTGGTTCGATCCCATTTTAACCTGCTGCATTGGGGGTAAAATCCCAAAATCAGAACGGAATATTTACATCGAGAACAAATATATTCAGCCCTGAAATTAGAATAACCTGACCTGGTGCCCGGTCCATACCACACCAAGTCACTTGGCCCCTTCCCCTAAAATAGGATTACAAAATTAATGTCGTATTACTCACATAATGCGTATAACCAGATTCAACTGTCACATACAAAATGCAAAGACGTATATAAGGGCCAAACCAGGTCTCCAGCCAGGATTCCGGTAAGGATGAACCCCGATCGTTAAATTACCCATCGCGTGCTCCCACCTGCCACCCACCATAACCCGGTGGGGTTGAATAAAAAGTTGAAATAAACTTTGTGCATCTACTCATCATAAGGAAGCTACATACCAAGTTTGAGGTCTGTAGCTGTTACGGTTAAATTGAAAATGGGAGATACTACTAGACCCGGGGGTCGAATCAAAAATCAAAAACAACTTTGCACATCATCTAATCATCATAAGGACACAAGTTTCAGGTCTGTAGCTAGTACAGTTTAAAAGTTTTACGAGTTACAAGGCAAAATTGAGAAATTCAAGTCGAAAAGGAGGAGATAATCCATAACCTGTGTTGATTTGTTTGTTTGTTTATTGGCGTTTAACGGCATATCAACAGTTAAGGTCATGTAAGGCCAGGCAAACGGGTTCAATCCCATTTTAACCTGCTGCATTGGAGGGGGGGGGGGAGGGCTGATCCTAAAATCAGAACGGAATATTTACATCGAGAACAAAGATATTCAGCCCTGAAATTAGAATAACCTGACCGGTGCCAGGTCCATACCACACCTAAGTCACATGGCCCCTTCCCCTAAAATAGGATTACGAATAATCGTAATATTCATATCAGGGGTATAACCAGATTCAGCTGTCACATACAAAGTCACTCGACCCCTTCGCCTAAAAGTAATAGGATTACAAACAAGAACTGGCATCGTTAAGCAAAGCTAATCACCTCGCTGGAAGCCTTAATAAAAAAAAAGTCCTCAGTGACATTGGACAGTCAGACGTGGGTCGTATGCAAAATAAATCACAATCCCTAGACACATATTGTGACCAAATATTATTAAAATCAGTGAAGAGGTTATTGAAAAATTAAAGGTGTTACTAACGTACGTACGTACGTACATGGACTAACGATATATCCCCTCTTGCCTATCTGTGAGGGGATAATCATCGTCATACACATAAAGTGTATAACCATATTCAACAGTCGCATACAAAAATGCCAAAGATGTATGTGAGGGCCAATGAATATATGGAGAATAATAAATATGTTTATAAATTTTAAAATCAATCGGTAACGGGGTTGCAGAGACATAAAGTACTGAAAATCGTTCAGACAAATGTTACAAATGAACGGACAGAAATTAGACAAGAGTTGTCAGAAGACAACGAAGCTCGCCTGTTGGCAGCCTTCACTCAAACTTGGCACAGTTGTATACAAAAACATGAATATTATATAACTTGACCTTGGGATATCGGGTGTGCGGTGGACCTTGACATTGGGGTCAGTGGTGGACGGTGCATTTTCTATAGCAGGATATAGCATATTAAGATGAATGCATGTATGAAATATCAATGATCTCCCTGAAAACAGAAGTTATACAAAATGTAACCCAACGTTAAGTTTATGAATGCACTAAGTTGGTGATTTTCTACAGCATGATAGCTATTCACATGAGTAATGCATGTATGAATGTGCTAAGTTTGTGACCTTGACCTTGTGGAAAGGGATGGGGGTCATGGATGTGCAGTAGCACAATAGAGGATCATCAGATGAATGCATGTATGAAATATCAAGGCGTCCCCTGTAAAGAAACATAAGTTATAAAAAGACATTTATTCCAACGTTAAGTTTATGATGTTGATATTGGGGAAAGGGGTGGGGGTGGGTCATGGATTTGCTGTAGCACAATAGTGGATCATCAGATGAATGCATGTATGAAATAGCAAAGCGTTACCTGTAAAAAAAACAGAAGTTACACAACATTTACCCCAACGTTAAGTTTATGAACATGACCTTGGGGTAAGGGTTGGGTGGTGGGTCGTGGATTTGCTACAGCATGTTAGAGGGTCATCTGAGGTATGCATGTATGAAATATCAAGGCGTTCCATGAAAGGAAACAGATGTTATAAGAAATTTACCCCAACGTTAAGTTTATGAATGTGCTAAGTTTGTGACCTTGACATAGGGGTAAGGGGTGGGCGGTGGGTCATGGATTTGCTATAGCACGATAGCGTATTATCAGATGAATGCATGTATGAAATATCAAGGCGTTCCCTGTAAAGAAACAGAAGTTACACAACATTTACACCAACGTTAAGTTCATGAATGTGCTAAGTTTGTGACCTTGACATAGGGGTAAGGGGTGGGTGGTGGGTCATGGATTTGCTATAGCACGATAGAGTATCATCAGATGAATGCATGTATGAAATATGAAGGTGTTCCCTGTAATGGAACAGAAGTTACACAACATTTACCCCAATGTGTTAACTTTGTGACCTTGACCTTGGGGTAAGGGTTGGGTGGTAGGTCATGGAATTGCTACAGCATGATAGAGGGTCATCAGAGGAATGCATGTATGAAATAACAAGGTGTTCCATGAAAGGAAACAGAAGTTATAAGACATTTAACTCAATGTTAAGTTTGTGGACGCCGACGCTGACGCCGACGATTCCGGGGGTATATCATACGATATTCTGCACTTCGTGCAGGCGATCTAAAAACTATATACCCCTCGACATACTTTATATGCTGGGGATATAAAAAGCAGCACTGGAGGCAAGGAACGCTAATTACTTTCAATCTTCTGTATACTTCTGTATCTTCCAATTTACAAAGGACATGTACAAAATACTAATGTACAATTAATGGACACACGCAAATTTAGGCACAATTTGAAAGACGACCTGCTGGAAAATGGCACCGAAGATTGCCATAGCCATCTAACACAGTTGAATACTAGTGTTATGCAATAAATAATAGTTGTGTAGTTATGTTACAATGTACAGTATTTATCTATATAATTGGCGGGGAACCTTCCATACCTCACCTATTTCCACGTATGTCGGCATATCTACATATTTTCATAGTTACGTGTTTACTAATTTCCAATCGATTCCTGTTATTTCCCGATATATCTACGTGCTTCGCGGAGCGTCTATTTATGTTCATGTGTGCCTACATGCATTTAATTCCCGATGTCACTATGAATTGTCCGGTGTATGTATATTGCAGGAATTTCTATTTCTAATTATTAAGGTATGTATATTTATCGTTGAATGTGTGTAGTTACTTACTCTTGACACTTGTATCTATTTATCTGCATTCATAGTTATTTGCAAAAATAAAGACGAATAAATCTATCTATTCTCCGGTGTGTCTAATTCTATTATAGGAATGAATGGCCTTTTTGTGGAATTTATCGGGGTATAAACTTGGAAAAGTCGCGAGAATACTGGATGAAGCCGGAAGGGTGTACTATACTTTCAGCCATGTCTATGTATTCATCGCCGTGCGTGTGTATGCAATTATCACGGGAAGTTTATTTATTTGCCGGCGTGTATGTTCATTTGCCACCATCGTAAACTTTGCCGGCGTGTCTACTAATTCACCGGTGTAAGTGTGTCGTGACTTGTTTCCTGAGACAAATATATTTTATTTCCCGAGTTGTTTACGCATTACCGAATGTGTCTATTATTCAGTTGTGTATATAGTAAATACATGGTTAGTGCCGTCGAATTTATTCGGTTGAGCCTTAGACAGCTTTATTGGGACGAGCTTTAACGAGCCCCTATAAAGTTGTCGGGCGAAACCGAATATATTTTATATTCATTGTTTTAAAGTCACTATTTTTTTTATTAAATTTTCGACCACATGGTCTGTATCAAAATAGTGTGAAAATGTATTGGCAATGTGGTCTAAAATTTAAAAAAACAGTGACTTTAAAACAATGTGTATTAAATGTGCTTCCCTTCGGAGGTTATTGGAAATTACTATTTTATATTCGATGGCACTAATCATGTATTTAATTTATACTAAACTTAATTGATTGAACGTGCGTGACGTCATGTTTTGGACTTCATTTCCTCCACATACGTCGCAAATTTAGCGATGTCATTCAAAGCAAAATGACAGCTTCCACGGTAGGTATATTCGGCATTGTATCGGATTAAATCTCCGATTTGTTTGCGATGAGCTTCAATATTGGCTGGCATTAGACTTCATAGTTGTCACAATAAGCATTACAATGTCCGTGGCGTTATTTACGTCGCATATACTGTAAAAATGGACAAAATTCATCTGAATCGACAGCGATTTCGATTTTAAAATTCTCAGCCATCTTCAATTTGCTGTTGAGACTGACCAATCAGAGGCCGCGATTAGGGGTCACAGGTGAAAAAATAAAGGCAAAATCGGCACTTCATGTATATTAGGCTACTTCAGCTAGATTAGGTTACTTCAGATATAAACAAGATTTATTCAACCCCCTTTATTATGCTACGTGGAGCAATGGTTGCGGTATAAATGTATTTACCGGCATGTCTTCTTATATTTCCTGGTGCGTCTTCTTATTCTCCGATGTGCGTATCTATTTCCTGACATGTCTACGACAAACTAAATTCCCTGTTGGCCTATTTATATGCATTTCTAATGCACTCTATAAATATCACGCAATCTGATTGGCTGATGGTCATACATTACAGGTATATCATTGTTGATGAACGGTCGCAAATTATTTCAAAATGTATTCCTACGCCAGTAGTAAGAGAGTGCATTAGAGAAATAGGTTAACCGCATTGTAATTTTGAAATTTGCGGCGTATATCAGAAAATTATAGGTAGGAAAACATGTTTAATGGCTCCGCTAGCACGTCGCCATTAAACAGATTTTCCGACCTATCATTTTCTGAATTTTTTAAAATTACAATACAGTTAACCCTATATTATAATACATCTGCTATTACAATACAGTTAACCCTATATTATAATACATCTGCTTATTTCAAGATGCGTTTATTTAGTTCACGATGTGCGGATGTCTACGTACAATGTATTTACATTCATGTATAATTGTTTCACAGCGAAATTACATATGTATGGCATTATCAGCATGCCTACTCATTTCCAGACATGCAAACTTAGTACCCGGTATGTTAACTTATCTGACAGCTTCTGTAACGCAATCATTGCGTTTACCAGTATGTGGTGTGAGGCTTTATAAGAAATGTAGCATTTTCTCACTTTCTTTCTTTTTACAACTGGTGCTTTCCGCCAAACTATTATTATAGAACGATGAGCAAGTTGTCATAATGTACCCCGGTACGCCAGAGACTGCAGTATTGCGCACGTCTCCGAAGCGAGTACGGAAACATGTTATATGAATATGTTATCACCAACATAATTTTCGCCAGGTTCAAGTTGAATATGAAGCTATTTAGAATAACACATTATAATGAATGTATCATTGTGTATAGTGCATTTCATTTTCGAAACTCATTAATGGTGTGGTGGATCTGTCAACGATACATGGACACCCGACTCGCTAAAGTAAAACGTACGGGGTTTGTTTCATCCGCGTAGCCCCAGATCAGCCAACAATGCACATTAGCATAGTCTAGTCACGGATACCGTCAACACTGAGATTATAAAATAACCTATTGTTTGATTGATCTAGTGGTTCAAGATCAATATTTATCACAAATCTAGAAAGATCACTATTGTCAGCCAGAAGCCCACATGAGCTTCAAGGAATCGTTTTGTTGGACCTGATCACATCGAGTAAGCACCATCAAACACCTGTAAATAAAGCATCTGAGCCCGGCAAAATGTCTACCAACACAAGCCACTTCTGTCAACAGACGTCAACGTCATTGTATGACATCATAATAGCGTCAGGACGTCAACACGTCCGTCCGTTGAAATTTAAATTCAAGAAACATAATTGATTGTATATCTAGCTGTTTACAGACAGTATTTGACCACAACACGTTATTTGAACAGTCATCCGAGAAAAAACAATATATTTCACTGAAATAAAGTATTTCACACATATCTGCCCTAAATAAGCGACATAAAGTGGTAAAGCCTCGCGTGATATGCATGCTATAAGATTATCTATTTACGAACAATGCGTTAATTAATGTCAAATTGATTAAACTTTTGGATAGCATGACGGAAATGAGCATCTCCTATTCAGGAAATATTATCCCGTTTACCATCGGCCCAAAATCGGCATTTTGGCACTCAACGTAGTAACGTCATCGGCCCAAAATCGGCCCGCTCGCACACAGCTGGTTAACATTTCCTACACTATCTGTACCCGTGTTACATAATACCTATGTTTTCAAACGAACGAAGTCGAAACTGTCTCATTAAATAGTTCAGACATTTCTTTGGTGGAAAGAGCAATAAAGTTTGACCTCTGTACAATATACTCCGCACAACTATGAAAATCGAAGCACACAGGTATTTCATGAAATGTTGGATTTTTCAACTGCTCCGTAGTGACGTTATTTCGTTGCTACAGTTACCCATTACCTGCGAATGGATTGTCGCAAAGCATGTTCTTATTTGCAAATAAATTCAATTCAATTCAAGCAGATGTAAATGTCATATAAAGATGAAAATTGTGGCGTGTATATTAAAGTTTGTATCAAGAAAGTCCGAGAACTTTATGACTGCACCTCGTACAAATCAAATAACCTCTAATCATTACATGTCATATACTACGGAGCACCGCAAGGGACATGGATTTTTGTTTATTAATTTTTTCCCACGAAATGGCAATTCGTTCCTCAATTTAACAATTCGTACTCTCGAATTAACAATTCGTTCCCACGATATAACAATTCGTTCCCTCGAATTAACAATTCGTTCCCTCGAAATTAAAATACGTTCCCTCAATTTAACAATTCATTCCTTCAATTTAGCAAATCGTTCCAACGATATAACAATTCATTCCAACGAGTTAATAAAAAAAAAAAATTCTACGTCCCCTGCGGGGCTCCGTAATATACTAATTCATAAGTCATACGGTGTTTCAGTCAAACGGATAATTTCCTTCTGTGACTTTTGATGGATTTCGTTCGATTGCTACTGAAAAAGGCGCAGCTGTGGACCGTTTCACTAAACGTCGTACGACTAAAATGTTCGTAAATGCAACTTTAGGATCGTCTGGAAATTACAACCTATGCTCCATAAATGTCAATCCAATAATTGTTTACAAGAAAACAGTGTTAATGTGAAGTTTACAGACTATCGTAATTTAGCACTTACGAACATTTTAGTCGTACGAAGTTTAGTGAAACGGGACCCAGGGGCCCATTTCACTAAACTCCGTAAGACTAAAATGTTCGTAAGTGCAAACTTATGATAGACTGTAAATGTCACATTAACAATGTTTTCTTGTAAACAATTATTGGATTTACATTTATTGAGCATAGGCTGCATATGCAGCCTATGCTCAATAAATATAAATTCATCAATTGAAACTTACAGACTATTCTAAATCTGCACTTACGAACATTTTAGTCGTACGAAGTTTAGTGAAACGGGCCCCTGGTTCTCAGATTCACTCTGGATACACGTCTTGAACATTATCACATCATACAATATGTACTTTGTCGACACACGTATACAATTCCGGGATGAAGCGTTAAACGTCGCGATATGGAATGGCATGACGGGTTAATATTGTCCGTGAAACGAACAGTTAGTTACTTGCACATCGATTATGATGTTTTGTCAGAAAATTGGGAAATTCACGTGTTCTAAAAAAATACCATGCGTTACAAAAAGGACGATATATCGAAAACTATTCTTGTTAACGAAATAAAATGTTATGCCGTAACCCAACCAACATTCAAGGCTCTGACGTGTTTCTACAGAACATTGAACAATATATCAAACTGGGTGAAACATGAAGTTGTCAAGCTTGAAACAATGTTCAAAGTTATCAAAAATAGACATGTTACCGTATATCACAACAGTCACCCACAATATTTATATTCCATACATTTCTCGTTTATGTAGCTAACAAAACTATATTCCTTGTCTTTTTAGCTAATATATTTTGTTTGAACAGTTTATTTCATTTCGACTTCATTTGCAGTGCGAAACTTTCTGCAGAATAACAAGTTTGACCAATTATCGCCATAACAAATGTCTCACTTTCCCGAAATGCAAAAACCCGAATTTCTACGTGAAATATAGAAAGTTGTGAAAGTTGGCAGCCACATCTCATGCACGAGTTCCGTAGTGAGATATTGTTCGGCTTCAGGAGCGCAATATCGTTACGCGGAAGCACGAGTGACGTATATGCAAATCAAATACAGTGGAACCTCTCTAAACCGGACACCCTGGGAGGTCCACATGACGTCCGGTTTAGAGGCCCCACTGTAAATCAGGTGTATGTCGTTTGCCATTATGAACAGACGTTATCAACGACGAGAGATATATAACAGGTAATATAACACTTACAATTAAGCAGACATAGCTTGTCTGGGTGTCCGGTTTAGAGAGGTTCTGCTGTAACTTTTATAATAGATCATTATATATACGTAGAGCACTCAAATTTGTATTCACATATATACAACGTAAGTTCCATAATTGATTCGTCAAAGTGCCATTATATAGAGTTATTATATTTATCTCGTCAACAAGTGCAGAAACACGGTGCCATTTTCTATCCTGTTAATACGACCTAATCACTGCGTATGAATATGTGCGGTGGCTGGCGTTATTTTTTTCATTTTAAAGCCATTTGTAACTATCTGGCGCGGCACGGAAACGGGATGTGCTCGGCAGAGCCTCGCCCATCCCGTTTCCTAAGCCTTGTCAGATATGTTTTCCCATTCACGGCACAAACCTACTATTCTCTATATGCAAGTAACCAGAACAATACTGGGCAAACGCATTTGCATTTGGAGCGCTATGTGTCATAAACATCGGCGATTCCTTTAGAAAGATATTAAACTGCGAATATAGAAGCACAATATCGTTGCGCGGAGGAACGAGTGGCACATATCCACATTTAAACAAACTAACCATTTATCATACGTACATCACTCACGATTTATATGCTCCTCAAAAATTATAAACAAAATGTAAATAAAATAAACAAATCAGTCATGATTTAGAATGAACTCATGTACATTTCGAGGTGAAACGTAGTTCAGACTCTCGATATCACATATATATAATATATGGTGGCTGATTAGGGACATTTCGCCTCGTCGCTCCGTCGCTCCGTTGCCACGAAGTTTATCGCTCCTTCGCGGCGACGGAGCGATAATTATCGCTCCTTCGCGGCGAAGGAGCGACGAGACGAAGTTTAGTGTCCTTAAACTTCGCTTCGTCGCTTCGTCGCCCCGTCGCCCCGTCGCTCCGTCGCTTCGTCGCTCCGTCGCTTCGTCGCCACGACGGAGCGATAATTATCGCTTCTTCGCGGCGACGGAGCGATAAACTTCGTGGCGACGGAGCGATAAACTTCGTGGCGACGGAGCGATAAACTTCGTGGCGACGGAGCGACGGAGCGAAGTTTAAGGACACTAAACTTCGCCTCGTCGCTCCGTCGCTCCGTCGCCAAGAAGTTTATCGCTCCGTCGCCGCGAAGAAGCGATTAATTATCGCTCCGTCGCTTCGTCGCCACGAAGTTTACGCTCCTTCGCGGCGAAGGAGCGACGAGGCGAAGTTTAGTGTCCTTAAACTTCGCTCCGTCGCTTCGTCGCCCCGTCGCTCCGTCGCTCCGTCGCTTCGTCGCTCCGTCGCTCCGTCGCTCCGTCGCTCCGTCGCCACGACGAAGCGACGGAGCGAAGTTTAAGGACACTAAACGTCGCTCCGTCGCTTCGTCGCTTCGTCGCTTCGTCGTTCGCCCCGTCGCTCGTCGTCGTCGCTTCGTCGCTTCGTCGCTTCGTCGCTCCGTCGCTCCGTCGCTCCGTCGCTCCGTCGCTCCGTCGCTCGTCGCTTCGTCGCTTCGTCGCTTCGTCGCTTCGTCGCTTCGTCGCTTCGTCGCTTCGTCGCCCCGTCGCTCCGTCGCTTCGTCGCTCCGTCGCGTTCCGGTCACGCATGCGCATTGGGAACTCACGTGTATGCAGCCATTAAATGTTTACATGATTAAAAGGTGGTAATCTTTATTTCTGTTTTATACGTATACCGTAAGATCATTGGAGTTGTTAGTGGCATATAATGGATTTTTACTTATAGCTGGCATTGTGTTTAATCATGTAAACATTTAATGGCTTACACGTGAGTTCTCAATGCGCATGCGTGACCGGAACGCGACGGAGCGACGACGCGACGGAGCGACGGAGCGACGAAGCGACGAAGCGACGAAGCGACGAAGCGACGGAGCGACGAAGCGACGGAAGCAGAGCGACGGAGCGACGGAGCGACGAAGCGACGAAGCGACGGAGCGGAGACGGGGCGACGAAGCGACGAAGCGACGGAGCGACGTTTAGTGTCCTTAAACTTCGCTCCGTCGCTTCGTCGTGGCGACGGAGCGACGGAGCGACGGAACGACGAAGCGACGGAGCGACGGAGCGACGGGGCGACGAAGCGACGGAGCGAAGTTTAAGGACACTAAACATCGCCTCGTCGCTCCTTCGCCGCGAAGGAGCGATAAAACTTCGTGGCGACGAAGCGACGGAGCGATAATTATCGCTTCTTCGCGGCGACGGAGCGATAAACTTCGTGGCGACGGAGCGACGGAGCGACGAGGCGAAGTTTAGTGTCCTTAAACTTCGCTCCGTCGCTCCGTCGCCACGAAGTTTATCGCTCCGTCGCCACGAAGTTTATCGCTCCGTCGCCGCGAAGAAGCGATAATTATCGTCTCCGTCGTGGCGACGAAGCGACGGAGCGACGAAGCGACGAAGCGACGAAGCGACGGAGCGACGGGGCGACGGGGCGACGAAGCGACGAAGCGAAGTTTAAGGACACTAAACTTCGTCTCGTCGCTCCTTCGCCGCGAAGGAGCGATAATTATCGCTCCGTCGCCGCGAAGGAGCGATAAACTTCGTGGCGACGGAGCGACGGAGCGACGAGGCGAAATGTCCCTAATCAGCCACCATAATAATACACTATATATATTTACTGAAAGGATAAAGAAACGCAGGGTAACAATATACGCAATATTAATTTAAATGCTTGGCCTAAAATTATGAAAACCGGTCAGGCGACTATCTTGGTCACTGTGCACCCAAACCGGTGCCTAAAGTTACTCAACCGTGT
>CM055268.1:366588-431456 GCA_029237695.1 Conchocele bisecta | reverse complement strand
CGAGATTTTAAATTAATTATTTTAAATAACTATATATATATATATAGAACGATGTCAGTTGACGAACTTTATTTTGCTATGATTGATGTAGGCTACACTGCCCTTAAACACCGCATGGTTGGTGCAAAGGGTATGATTCGTCTGGCCCGAGATTCTCTCGAGACGTGGCGGGAGGACTAAAAAGCGGCCACCCTTTTCGCAAAGCGGATGTTAGATTCCTCCACCAATCCTGGGGGATTAGATTTTCCCAAGTTCCTTCAGAACTTAACCCCCAATCGCGATTGTACTTCCAACAAAGGTTTATTATTATCGACGCAGTTACCGGACGATCTGGCGAGGGCATGTTGGAGATTGTCCGATATATTAGAATACATCGCATACGATGAACACGCGCAAACTTAATACCAAACTATCGGTTCGCCTAACGCGCAAGCTAGCGAACATGTACTATAGCCCCCGTGGCTACTGGAAGGGACTCGCTGCCATCAAGAACCTCGCGGCGGCGACCAAGGTTTCAGAAAACGCTGTCAAGGAATGGCTCAAGAAGCAGGCTATCTGGCAGATCTATTTACCCGCGTCTCACAATATTCCGCGCCCGAAATTCGACGTGCCGGTACCGAACCAAGTTCACCAAGGGGATCTCCTGTTTCTCCCTCACGATCGCGTCGGTCGTAAGACGTACAAGTACGCGCTGACAGTCGTTGACGTAGCGAGTCGTTATAAGGGGGCTGAGCCGTTCGCCACTAAAGAGTCTAAGGAGGTGGCCGAGGCTCTCTCCCGAATATATAAGAGGAGTCCTCTCAAATGGCCGAATCTTCTCCAGGTCGATCCCGGCCGCGAGTTCATGGGCGCGGTCTCTCATCTATTGTCTAAGCACGACGTTTCTGTCAGACGCGTCCGCGCCAACATCCACCGGGACCAGGGGATCGTGGAGCGCTTCAATCGAACCCTGGCTGAGAGACTGTTCGGACACCAATACGCTAAAGAACTTGTAGACCCTCATTCGCGATCGACCGAGTGGGTGGCCAGACTGCCCGCCGTGGTCTCCGCACTGAACGGAGAGGTGACCAGATTGATAGATAAGAAGCCCGTAGATGCTATCAAGTTTAAAAGGGTGACGAGCGAGCCCTCTGCCGTCTCGCGCGGGCGACCCGTTGGTTTAAAGGAGCAACGGCTTCCATCAGATATTGATGTCCGGTACCTCTATCAACCGGGAGAGCTCGAAGGTGGCAGCCGCCGCGCGACTGATCACGTGTGGTCTCTCAATGTATATCATCTAGATCGATCTATTACCAAGCCCGATGAACCCGTGCTCTACTATTTGGATGATGGGTCATCTCGAGGGTTTGTTCGCGAAGAACTTCTTGCGGTGCCTTCTGACACCCAGCTACCCCCGGAGTCTTTAGATTGCTAATTTTCATAATTTTTTCAAAATTATTAAATAAATCATTAGAGAGGTTCTGTATGTATTCCATCTGGTAACACACGTCTTTTATCGTAGTATGCCGAGAGTCCTAATTTTTGTTGACAGTACGTTTTCATAACACCATTTTTCATTTTAAATCCCCTATTTTGTGCTACATCTATAATGTGTTTTCCATCTTCTGTAGTTTCACTTAGTACTCGTTTATATCTATCCCAATTTAAATTGTTAGTTCTCTTGGACATTCCTTTCGCAGAGTTTTTATTAATAGAATTAAATTTTTCTAAAAAATAACACTTACTAGATAACGCTATCGCCCTATCTCCGCTAAATTCCATTTTGAAAAGTCCGGGCTCTCTTTCGCTCCATTTATCCCAAGCCAACCATTTCTTTTTTTCTTTTTCAAACCCGTCTAGTAAGTTAGGTCTAATCAATTCCTCTATCGTTTTTCCACTAACTCCTATATACATACTATCCGTATCCATCTGTATTAATTCAAAGTCTTCTCTTTTTACGTATTTGTCAAGAAATTCGTAGTAAAATTCCAACATTCTCAATTTAGCTAGTTGATAAACCGCTATTCCACAATGGAATGGTCTCTTTACCGCACACCTGGGTTTTCTTGAAGATATTTCGTACGCATCTCCTGTCTCTTCCAAATCGTCAAAGAATGCAGATCTTAATGCTTTGTCAACACAGGTTTCGTTTTGTGTATATGTCGTATTTAAATGTCTCTCCGTTGCCTCTATCATTTTTCCACAACACGAGTTTCCTAATAATTTCATTATGTCGGCTACTGGTTTCTTATTTGGTTCTACATCACCCGTTCGTCTTGCGGCTGTAACTTCTTTTGCGAACCATTCGAATGGTTTTCCGCTAATATAATCTATAACACGATGAACTCCAGTTATTTCTAGGCCGTGTTTTAAATACCATTTCAACAGTGGCGCGTACAGCAATACTTTAGTGGCGGTCATAGATCCCACCAATTTTTTTCCATCTCCTCTTGTTCGGCCAGTATCTTTTAAATATTTTAACATGTGTGTGGGAACTTCATCAACCTCTACTTCTCTGTTTATAAATATTGGGGACATTTCAGAAAACTTATCTTTTAAGTTGTGTGGAACTTCTATATCCACCTCCGCAAACCCAAACCAGTCTCCAGATAAAACTCTTTTACAAAACTTTTTAATAAATTTAGGGTTATGTGGGGTATCTATATGGTGTATAGTTTCTCTCCCACACGGCATCTCTTTATTTAACGTAGATAAATATAACGCGTTTGCATCGTACCCCAAAACAGCCTTGCAAGGTTTGGAACCCACTCTAATATTTGAAACACCAGCTTCTGCATATCGTGTAAATACTATTGATGGACCGCCAACTAGAGCGTCCTTCATCATTTCGTATGTTTCTTCTTTTGGTGCATATAGAGCATCCTCCGGTATAATCGTCTTTGAAGATTTTTGTTCTTTAATGTTCCTCTCAATAAATATTGTATAGCTACTCCAGGTAGTGTTACCGCATCTTTGAAAATATCCACACCTCTGTGTTTATAAAATTCACACATTTTTTCCACCGCTTCTAGGAACGGTGCTACATCTAAATCGTTATAATATTTCAACCAATCTATGAAAGTTTTCATATTATTTTCTTCGAAAATTCTACGACATTTACTTAATTCTGTTTCATCTATTAACCTTTTCCCAGATAGTTTGGAATACCAATTCTCTATATCCGGTAGTCCTGGGTAATCCAGTTTGTCTGGAGAATCGAACCACTCGTAAGGAAAGAAAGATTTCTGTCCTTTGCATTCGTAGGCTTTTATCCAACTATCGTAACTTACACCGGGTCCTAGATAAAGTATTACATCAAGAAATCTAAACTCTGGAGTAAATAGAAATATTGTTGCGTTTGCACGTTTTCCGACCATTACTTTCTTTGTTGTTGATGCCAGTTCGCCTACCAGGTATTTCTTTATTAAGTTTATATCGTACTTACTGCTGTTAAAACCTATAACCGGTACTTGCTCTATCCACTGTTCGATCTTGGCGATTTGGTTTTTACGTAAATGTTCTGTATTAAACCCATATCTTGACCACACTTCTTCTCTTATAGCTTTTCCCCTGACTTTCAAATCTTCTACGAATTTTTCTATAAGTTTTGCGGGATCTTTATCACAAATATGAGTTACTGTCCCTGAGAAATTATCTCCTATACTAACGCTTACCGGAACGTGCTCGGCTTCGTACTCTAGTTATTACCGAGAGTGTCAAATTCTGGGTTGAGATATGCCTCAAATTCGTATACTATCTGATATGGATAAAGAGTAGTGTCGCAACCGATCTTTATGTCTTTACCAGTTCTTTGAAATTCGCATTCCCACATAACTACTAGGTTGAATTCTTTGCTTCTTCTAATAAGTGTATCTCTTCTCATAGTGGATGCGCGTTCTTCTTTTCTATGCTTTGCATGAATCTCACACCCGTGCCAGTAACAGCCGAGATATTGATATACGGTATTGGTTTCTGGACAGTATCCATCTACTGGAGCTCCTAAAATCCATCTTTCACCCCCGTGTCCACACTGTTCGTGGTGAATGTGAATTCCCTCGCGCTTTTCCACAGAGTACATCCAATCGATCGCCCCATAACTGTTAGAACTTTTTGGGTAGAACGCTTTCTCGAACGACGAACGCGGGCGCTCTAAATAATTACCATCACATACTACTTTTGTCTCACCTTTCATACATTTTGGTCCGTGTCTCTTCATATTACTCGCTTTCGTGAATTTCTGCTTGCAATTATCGCAGGCGTAAATTTTAGATAGGTTTTTAAGGTTTTTTATTAGAAATGCGTGATTATTAAACAGTCCTATTGTCATTGGTTTATTACCTATTGCCTTATAGTGCGCTGGTACCTTTTTCAACCACCATACGTTACTTTCGGTGGGTTGATATACTTCTATACCGATTTTAAAAAACTCTTCAACCTTTTTCAGATCTGAAAAAGGAATTGGTGAAACCACATTACTACCAAAATATTGCTTACTAAGTTCTTTCGCCTTTTCTGTACATCTGTCGGGTCTTTTATATCTGTCATATGCATAGCTAGACACCTGAACAGACAAAGGTCGTCATTATACTTATCTAAAGAATACATACCTTTTTTATTCTTCAGCCATTCTGGAAGTTCTCCTCCTGCTGCTTCTTTGGATTGTGAGTCCCAAATCGTTTCCCTACTACCCTGTATTAGCTTTACGAAAACCTCTACCCATCTTACAAACTTCCACTTTGTATTCGGTCTGTCTATTTTATCGGACATTATTCGTGTTTGCTCCTTATCTGACAGCCATTTTTTAACGGTTTTCATTGATGATAGTGGTTCGCTACCACCGATATTTTTGTGCATTATTATAGTTACAGGTTTTCCATTTTTAATTTCCTCCATATGTTCTAGCTTGTAAGAATATGAATATCTCAAATAAAAATTGGTTGTTAGATACGGAGCGAGTTTCTCGGACATGCGTTCAGACTCGTTAATGTTAATGTTTTTACGAAAGTATAATGTAACTACCCGTCTTCCATTTTCTACCTTTTCCAATGTTTCATCGTGAGCCCCCAATATTTCTTCACCTTTTTCCACTATCGCGCGAACGAGAGATTTTTTCTTATTATTTTGTATTGGGCCACCTGTGTGTCTAATTTGGGACAAATTATTGGTGCTTGAAGGTTTTATTACACTAGCCCTTAACTCCGCAATACTTTCCTTTTGAATTCTGTTACCAACTTCCTCCGCTAGTGAGGGGTTTGTAAATGCCCCTCTTTTATAGGCGCGGGTAAACCGCTTCATAAACGCCTCATTCTTTGTGGTATTTATCAGCTTTGTCAACCCCTAACTCTCAATCGTGTACTATAAGTAATCCCTAGAGATTCGGCTTCTCTTCTCAAACTTTCTATTTCTGCTCTAGTTTCTGGTGTTATCATATTTTCTGTATTATACTTTTGTATATATACTTTTGTATAACCTATACAATTTATCTGTTCAATTGGACGTCAAAAATTTACATAATGTTTTTTTCACGTCCAATTGAACAGATAAATTTTATAGGTTATATACATATATAATGGAGTGTGAGACTTGTTGTAAGACGTTAACGCGTAAAGACTATCTACGAAGGCATCTAGCGAGACGTAGAAAGTTTCCTTGTGTCACCCCACAATTTCAATGCCCTAGATGCCCTTGTAAATTCGTTAGTGCCCAAACTCTTTGTAGACATAAGCAACTACGCTGTCAGGTGGCTAAAGGTGAACGTGGTAGACTAGAGCTGGTAGAATTAGTTGCTGATCTGCGAAATAAATTAGCTATATCGGAGGAGAAAAATGAGGAATATAAACTATTGTACTTGCATGAATGATTTTGACTTTTTTCAAAAGTCAATTACCAATATAATTGGGACTCCCTCTTTTCAAAATTATTTTCTCCAAAAATTCATAAATTTGCTGTCGGGAGACCCAATTTTCATCGTTAACCAATTTTTTGATTTTCGGGGGTGGTGGGGGTATTATAGAGGGTTATAAATGATATCACGGTAGGTGGTATCATTTTGACTCCCTTACTACTACTAATGCTATCCATCACATTAGGCTTACCCAAACCTATGTAACTAATAACTGGGCTAAAACCCAAACCAAGCACCACTAGTAACTGCTGACCTAACCCTAGTACTATACATCCCATTAGGCTTACTCAAACCTATGTAACTAATAACTGGGCTAAAACCCAAACCAAGCACCACTAGTAACTGCTGACCTAACCCTAGTACTATACCTCCCATTAGGCTTACCCAAACCTATGTAACTAACAACTGGGCTAAGACCCAAACCATGCACCACTAGTAACTGCTGACCTAACCCTAGTACTATACATCCCATTAGGCTTACCCAAACCTATGTAACTAATAACTGGGCTAAAACCCAAACCAAGCACCACTAGTAACTGCTGACCTAACCCTAGTACTATACATCCCATTGGGCTTACCCCCAACCAATGTAACTAATAACTGGGCTAAACCCAAACGAAATGCCACTGTTGACTGCTGACCTAACCATAGTGCTATTCATCCCCTAAGAATTATCCCTACCTAAATTACTAGACACATGCCCTGTTATAATTAGTATTGTTATTAGTGTAAACAGCTACACTATCCAGGCATCTGCTCCTTTATATCATAGTCTGTTCTGGCAGGGTGCCAAACAGCTAAAAATATTTAAATGTCTTTTCTTCCTTTTTCCTTGAATTGTTTATTCCACCCCGACTCATCAATATCAATATTGCAGGGTTTTATCGAATACAAGTTTGATGTATGTTGCATTTTATATTAAATCCAACTATATTAAGCTACATGTAGCATTATATGTACTAACACAAAGGTGCTTGTGATGGGGTAGCACCCTCAAACCACACATCGTCAAGGGCATGCTCTACAATTTCCGTCGACGTTACCATTATACCATGACGTTCGACTGTTTCCGTAATAATATACCCGCAGCGAGAGATATTGCAATATCCCATAGCAATATACCTTAAAGGTACATGCCTACTCAGTAGGCACAAACTGTTAATCGACGTTACTATTTATTCTCTCTATTTATTTTTTGATGTGCAATGATCTTACTTTATAGTCTGTCGAAAATATTATTTGTTCAGGTAACGCATTTAATTAGTATAAATAATTAAAAAATATCATGCCTCATTTGAGTATGAAAATAGCCTGATACCTGGTATCATTACCACCGCGAGTCACTACCAGTAAAACAAATATTACTAAATTATTATAATCTGTATAGAGGGTACTCGTAATTTTTAGAACTGGTGAAATAGTGACACAATTATAAACTTATTTAATTCCTATAATGAACAGTTTGTGCCTATTGAGTGGGCATGCACCTTTAAAGGGGGGACATCGTAGACTGGCTCATACCACATAGCAGCAATCTGATATGTACGATGATGCATAATTACGGAGCCCCGCAGGGGACGTAAAATTCTTTTTATTAATTCGTTCCCACGTAATAAAAATTCGTTCCCTCTATTTAAAAATTCGTTCCCACGAATTAAAAATTCGTTCCCACGAATTAAAAATTCGTTCCTACGAATTAAAAATTCGTTCCTTCAATTTAACAATTCGTTCCCTCGAAATAACAATTCGTTCCCACGGGAACGAATTGTTAAATTGAGGGAACGAATTGTTATTTCGTGGGAACGAATTAATAAAAAAAACATCCATGTCCCCTGCGGGGCTCAATATATAATAATACTACATGTACTCCACGCAAAATAATGTCGACCAGGGCTGTCACACTGGTGTAAGCTATCGTCTGTTCCACGTTTTTCTGCCGACGAACCTTTGGCTATTAAACACATTAAATCAACAAAATATTTCAATGTAAGTACTTTTTTCATCAATAACAAAAACAATCAGCCTCCTCATTTTTTTAGGTCATGAAATTCCATCAAATATTTTATTCCTATGGGAAATTAAACTTGGACAAAAGGGCCGTTTCACTAAACTTCGTACGACAAAAATGTTAGTAAGTGCAAAAATGAATAAATCAATAAATGCAAATGAATCAATTGAAATTTACAGACCATCCTAAATTTGCATTTACGAACATTTTAGTCGTAACTAAGAAAGTCAGATTTTGAAAACCTGTCCACAAGTTTCAAAATTATTTGAAGAAAAAACAAAAATTCCGCGGAATCAAATGTCTCGCCGTGTTCCGCCTTGACCTTGACCCTGGGGCCCGATAACAAATTTATTTATAGTCGTATATCCATCTACATATCATAGTAAAGGTATGTATAAAGTTTGATGACTGTAGTTGATAAGGTGTTGAAGTAATGACCGTAACACAAAAACTTAACATTGAATGATGATGCCGCCGACGACGACTCCGGAAAAGCAAAACCTATGTCTCGCTTTCCGCTTTCGCGGGCGAGACAAAAAAACACTAATATTTGACGGCATTTCAGCAAATAAAAGTAATTGGGGAGGGTGACATTTTTGTTATTGATGAAAAATTACTTACATTTAAATAATGTTTGGATTTAATGTGAAAAGTTCGTCGGCAGCAAAACGTGGAACAGACATGATTAGTGCCCCTTGACAACAATATCCCGTCGCACGTGCATGGATGCAATACGAGCGGCCTTCAAATGTTCCGATAAAGGGGCTGTACATAACCTACTAATGCTCGTGCATAGACCTTTAAAATGTCAACACATATGTCTGTTATATGGTATATTTTTTTTAAAAGTTGTTTTCACATGAAATGTGTATGGGAAATAGTGCTTATGTTCTTTTTCGACTAGTGTAGATCTAGATCACCCTGCGATTGCAAGTTAGACAACGTTTTCTCACAATACAAGCTCTTTCTCCGATCATTGCATTCATGAATTGTGACAGTGACTGGAGAAATGGGGCTTATGGGTTTCGCAATCAGTGTATATCCAGATCAGCATCTGTACTGTATGCGATTCCCTCAATGACACACCCCGGTCCCGTTATGATTCTAACAAGCAATACAGAACGTTATATCAGGCTACAAGAGTGTGCTATTTGACCAGGAGCTACACCGCTCACAAACTCCATAAGCCCCATTTCTCCAGCCACAGCCGCAAATATGAAATTGGAAGATGCATATTGTTACATGGCTGCCGTTGTTTACAGCGCGTGCTCTTTGTCACCATGGCTATAGACAATGCTAATTCCGGGGCCAAGCCAACACCTACGTACGTACTGCATGTGTCTCTAGATGTTACTAGAACGTGTCATTACGTTACCAGACCAGTTCACAACGGTCGTACTGAAATTTTGAAATTGACGCGGAGGATTGAGCACCTGCCTGCGGCGCTGGAATATGTATGTGTAATTTAGCTGTTTTAATGGAAGAGGTTATCAAAGTACCGAAAGTACTGTATAAATTCTCACATTACACGATATTTCCGTAATTCCGCATGCACTCCGAAAATTGTGTCAATGTTTGATGCCATTTACGGAAAATATTGTAAATTTTGTTAACTTATTTAATGAAATTAGCTAGATGTCCGAAGGTACAAAATCACATGGCGTGTCTCATATGGACTCGTTCATACCTCTAAATCTGTATCCAGAAGCAGTTTCTTTAACAGAAACCGCAAGTTTTCGAACAGTATTCTGTCATAAAGCCCAGGTGAGTAGTACATGCTCCCCATGTCTGGTACAAGGCGCATTCCTCATTGTAAATATCCACGCACGGCGGAATCCCCACGCCTGCAACATACCATAACGAATGACTTCATAGAATAAAATGGGTTTCGGCAGTGTGATAACACAGTGTAATAAAATCATAATACACTACTGTCTGCCACGTTTTTTCTGCCGACGAACTTTCGGCTATTAAACACATAATTAAATGTAAGTACATGTACCTTATCATCAACAACAAAATAAGTCACCCTCCCCGAAAAAATTATTTGATGAAATTCCACCAAATATTGATTTTATTGCGAATAAAACAATTTCCCTTATTGGGTTAACAATAGAATTTTTCAAATAATTTTGGAATTTGTATTCCGAGTTTCAAAATTTAACGTTTGTTTGCTTAGTTACATCAATTCCAAGGTATCTGACCAGGTTTTCATTTTTCGACCGTCTCCGTCACTCCCACTCTCTTTTTGCTCTGTTAAATTCCAACAGGAAAACTGATTTTTTTGGCTACAACATTTGATGCAATTTCATCAAATAAAAAACATTGGGGAGGGTGACCTTTTTGTTATTGATGAAAAAGTTCTTACATTCAAATCTTTTTAGAAGATGTGGAACATACAGTAGTGTAATAAATAGAGGATCTCAAACGAGTTTCCATTTGATATGAGATTTATGCAACGAGTCACGCACATCTTATGCACCGAGCCTTTGGCGAGGTGCATACAATTGATGACGAGTTTAATATATTTCATATCAAATGGAAACTAGTTTGAGATTATGTTTATCACATGGCATGAAGTAGAAGGATACTTAGAGACATGCTATTACGTTTCAATGAGAAGACATCATTGACTATTTTCGCATCGAATGGAATCTCTCCACCGAGAAAAATAGTTTTAAAACTGGCAATAAACGTATTATAAATATGCCATTTTATAGGTTCTCGTTCTTTGTAAGCACTCCATATCACAAAACGGGAGCACATTTTAACACTGTTAATTATTTTACTGAGTCACCGACGCTTCTAATGTAGTTTAAAATATAATTATGACGTCAGTCATATCAGATTTATGAAATGGGTTACAGCAGGGCAAAACGAGACTTGCATGTGATAAATATGCAAATGAGACCACTACAGAAACAATGCTGCGTAATCAGTACAGCTTCAATTAATACTTCTGAGCTTATGCTATAAATATAATCTAACATGTTTGATGATTTAATATGAAATCAGTAAACTCGTTTAATAAATGCTATATTAAATCATCACTCATTACTTCAAACTATCAGAACAAGGTATACTATCCCCGGATCCATGTACCAGTACTGACAAGCAGCAGGATGTATCCACTCCCAGACTATCTAAGACCCAGCCCTTGACAATGGAGGGACACAATGCTACGTTGAAACGGAAAGTAATGTTAAGTCCGAAAACAAACCAATCCGAACGTTCTCCTTCGACGAATGCATGTGCGATTGACCTCACTCGTAGCCCATTGTCATACTGTAGTGATGATGAGGTAACAATACTGAAGAGATCAAACCCACAAACACTGCAGAATACAAGTACAAGTACTCACAATCACAATGACATTGACCAAACATTTGTAAAACAAGTATACACCGCACCCGTCACGGATGATAGACATAATGATACTGAAGTCGATGTGCGGCAACAATTTGCGCAATACCTCGAATTGTTTAACAAACACAATGAAATGGAGAAACAGAACAGACAGCTAATTGCAAACAATGATGAATTGATACAACAAGTGACATGTTTGCTAGGTGGCACAGAAAATCTAAGACAACATTGTGCATCACTAGAACATGATTTGAAACAGTTGAAATGTGCCACGACCATGGTGATAAACAACGAAGCTGTCGAGAGAGCTACCAGTGCATATGTCAATGAAATATCAGTTCTTAAAACAACAATTAGTGACCGAACATCACAACTACTGATATAGGAGGAAGAAAACAAAAAGTTGAAAAATAAAATAAAAACAGTGCAGGATGAAAAACAAAACTTCTTGGTGAGCTAATGAAAGCAAATGAGAAAACTGTTGGCGATTATGTCGGAACAGAGCTTAAAGAATTAAAACGTTGCAGTGATGACGGAACTGAAGTTGATAAAATACCAGTAACAGCATAAACTTCTGCTCCTCCACTCAACACAAACATTTCTACTACTGAGAAAAGTGGCCCGTGGACGACTATTTCCTACAGCTAATCTCGCAAAAACACGAACAGGGCCAACACGACCTTCATTGCGGGAGATTCAAAGACAAGGATATGAAGTTGTAAGAAATTATCAGATGACAACCTTGATGTTAAAGTACATACTCACTCGGGAGGCCGATTATGAGCTATCGAAAACACGTTAGTGAAAATGGCAAGTGACGACCAAAATTACATTAAACGCACAAGAGCAGTCGTTTTGCATGTGGGTACTAACAATTTATTGGATGGCGATCTACCTACGTCTGTGATGGAGGAATACAAGACACAGCCGACACTATAAAAAACATTAATCCCGATGCGAAAATAATAATATCCTCTACCCTCCCAAGGAGAAACGATCAAGTACTGAACAGGATCATAGCGGAAACAAATACATCCCTAGAACAAATGTGTCAGATTGAACGTTACAACTTTATTAATAACGATGGGAAGTTCCTAAAAGATGGTAATCCTGATCAATCACCGTACAAGGACAACATCCATTTGAATCCGAAAGGGGGAAAGTTGCTAGGTGAAAATATCAGGCACACACTCTATTCTTAAACTCCCGTATACCCCAGATGATTCAAATGACCATGCCGGGAGGGAGCAGTTGAATTTCAGACACAAGACGAACATTGTCAACCCGTCACATATCGGACCGCAGACGAATTTTCAGAATGGGAAGCTACTAGGGAGGAGAAACTTCAAGAATGGTCCGATGTATTTCCCACATCCATACTACCCACCGCTGTGGTACAACACCAATCTGAGAAGCATGTACAGCAACCAACCGAACATAAACAGAGATCCATGGAGCCCGTACCAACACCCCAGGGATATGAAGCACAATCTGTGGGTTCAACCGTAATAGGAGAAGTATTAGTTTGCAGCACAAATGGCGATCATATACAGTTCAATTCTGCCAGCAATGGTGATGAAATAATATTTGATTCAGGACTAGCTGACTCCTATATAATGCTAACACTTCTATTAATGCGACTTTTCATGTACCGGTAAGTGGAAATTATGGTAGTGTGATTATACATAGTGACAATCAAAAAGGTATTAACCAGGACATGTATGTGCCTGTAAGTGAGACTAACGACATTGAATACATTACCTCAACAACAAGTATGCATATGCATGATCGTCTTGATAATGTAAATAGCACAGGTACACAGATCCTACCTCCAAACAATGATACATGTATTTCTAATGCGAAAGTTTTATAAATCATCAACAAGAATCTCCTTCGTGTTCTGAATCTTGGTTTTCAAAATAGGGATTAAACATAGCACATTTAAATATTCATTACTTATATCCTAAACTAGATGAGCTGAAGTTTATATTTAATCAAAACAAACAGTTGATATATTTTGTGTTTGTGAAACGTCCTTAAATAACGAAACTAGTGATAGTGAACTGTTGATAGACAATTAAAATATTCATAGGAAAGACAGACATAGTTTAAGAGGTGGCTTAGTTGTATATATCAGCGAGGATATTCCGGCGGTCAGGAGGCATGACCTGGAATCTGATACACTTGAAGTTATGTTACTTGAGTTAAAATTCAGCAAGCAAAAACCAATCTTGATAGTGTATGTGTATATGCCACCATCTGTTAACAATAACTGGTTCAATGAGATGGAAATACTATTAGACAAGGTATGTATTGAGGGGAAAGAGGTGATAATGTTAGGTGATTTTAAAATTAATTTCTTTATTGACAGCAGTGCGAAAACAACTTGGCTCGCTATCACACATTCAAATAATTTGGAGCAACTCATTACAGTACCTACTAGAGTAAATGAAAAATCTGAAACATTAATCGATCATATATATACAAATCAGTCTAATAATGTTATTCATACATCCATACCAAATCTGGCAATAAGTGATCATTACCCCATAATATGTACACGTAAAATTACTAACAATTGTGTAAAAGGCCCAGTGCACAAGGTGATAACTTACAGGTCAGTTAAAAATTTTCATGCAGAATCTTTTTTACTCGATATGCAAAATCAACCCTGGCAGTTAGTAGATATATTTAATGACCGTAATGATTCACTAAAACTATTCATGGATTTATACCTCTCAGTTCTGAACAAACATGCACCCCAACGTAAAAAGAATTCATCAAGCGGACTGGTTTACATCTGACATACTGCAGGCAAGCAAGAAAAGAGATAATTTTCATAAAGTAAAATATACAGTAAAAATGGGACGTAATAAAACAAAGGAATTAATAGAATTGGCCAAACAGACATTTTACACTAAAACAATAAATGACAATAAAGCAAATCCTAAACAGCTCTGGACAAATCTCAATGATCTTTCTGGGAAGGGGAAGAAAAATCAAACCCAGTTTATAGCAGACGACAATGGAAATTTAATTACTGACCCTAGTAACTGCTAACGAATTTAATGATGTTTTTTATATCAGTATTTCAGAACTATGACACAGATCCTACTTCGTTCAATCCCTGCTTGACAACCACATACATGAAAAATTACTACACAATATTGAGTTTCGTATACCTCAAATAACAGTATCATTTGTACTAAAACAAATTAAACAACTAAATTCATCTAAATCGACAGGACTTGATGACACATCAGTTAAATATTTGAAAATGGTGCCAGAAGTAGTCGCCGCCGTGTTAGCAAAAATATTCAACTTGAGCTTAAATACAGGTATATTTCCAAATAAACTGAAGACAGCCAAAATTATCCCAATACACAAAAGAAACAGCAAGCATGACAAGAACAATTATAGACCTATATCAATTCTACCCATTTTATCTACAATTATAGAAAAACATGTTACTATCTCCATTCAAAGATTCCTAGAAACATATAACTTACTGTACGAAAGACAGTCAGGTTTTAGAAAAAATCATTCATGTCTAACAGCTTTAATAACACTAGTAGATCACTGGATCACAGCCATTTACCAAAGAAATAGTGTGGGCACTATTTTTTAGATTTATCTAAGGCGTTTGATCTTGTAAATCATTCAATCCTTGTTAGGAAACTATCTCGCTACAAATTTGGTACAAATGAGCTAACATGGATTAGTTCATACTTAAATAACCGCTCCCAACAGGTAATCTGTTCAGGTAAGCTCTCAAGTCCACTTACTATACAATCCGGAGTTCCACAGGGATCAGTGCTAGGACCATTATTATTCCTAATATACATACATGATCTACCATTGTGTACACATTTCTGTTGTACCGACATGTTTGCTGATGACAGTACACTGACCACCTTTGCGAAATCCCCAGATGCAGTAGCAGCAAACCTCAATTATGACCTGGCTGAAGTGGAGTCCTGGTGTCGAGTCGATGCTATGTCAGTAAATATTGATAAAACCAAGTCAATGATCCTATCAACTAAACCCAAACTTAAATCTAATAGAGAACACCTTCCAGCTATAATCTTTAATACTATGCAGCTTCAGCAAACATCCTGTGAAAAGCTACTTGGAATTCACATAGACGAATCCTTATCATGGCAAACCCAGGTAGAACACATTGTCAAAAAAATGCTATGCATTATTATATCTTTTGTGCAGAATAAAAAAGTACCTACGGAAACCTAGCAGAATACTATTCTTTAATTCATACATATTACCATATATCGACTACTGTGCATCTGTTTGGGGAAGTTGCAGCATCTAGTCACTCTCTAAAGTACAGAAAAAAGCAGCAATAATTATTTTGGATAAACTTATAGACTACCCCTCCGACAAACTTGTTAAGTGACTTAATTGGATGAAAATAGAAGACCGAATAAACTATCAAAAAGCGATTCAAATGTTTAAGTGCATGAATAATTTATGCCCAAATTATCTAAACAATGCATTTAAACAAAGCAATTAATGGGTTAAACTTAAGTTCAGCAGATAAAAACAATATATATCTACCAAAACCTAATATTGAACTATACAGGTCAACCTTCGTCTATTCTGGAGCCACAATATGGAATGATCTACCAATGTATGTTAAAACTGCCAAGTCCGTGGAAGATGTTAAGAGCAAATACATAGTACATGCTCATATAAGTACTCAACATGATTAGCTCTTAATTTAATACTCATGTACGGTTTCATTATATATATAAGAAAATCATACTCATACGATTGTTACATTGTGGCTCATGTTTACATGTACTTGTATCATTATTATTTGTTAAATATACGTGTACTTGTAGATAGATAGATAATCTCAGGGAAGATTGGCTAGGCCAACTGAGCTTCTTCTATAAATAAAGACGTTACTTACTTACTTACTTGCTTACTCATGCAAGGTCTTCTATTTATACCATATATGTTGAAAATAACATATGAAACAAAGCAAATATTTATTTCATAAGATAATACACTTTGTGAATTGCCCACGTAATATTCTCAATAGTGGACCAACACCGTTTAGACGTAGTTAGGGACGCATTTTAATAATCCAAAAGTCACATATCAGATGTGAGAACATGTTTCAAGGTTAAAACATTGTTATTTCCATTGAGAATGGCAAAATGACGTTTTCCGCTGGTATGACGTTATACCATCTGTATATACGTATATCGTTAACATCATGTTTGTTAAATGCGCTCAGTGAAAATACAACATGTTCTGATGGAGTAGACTAGTTTTAGACTTAATTATATATACTTCGCTAACACTTAAGTGCGTATGAAGCTATGTCTGTACTATTTCTATGTCAGCGGGACATACCAACGTTTAATGTTTGATTTAATGACGGCAATATACTGGATGTCATATCACTCAACAATAAGTTGAAACTCAGAAATATTAATATGAATAGTAAGTATTTGTATAGTTTGAAATATTTCGCCATCCCAGAGTGCGTAATATTACTGCTTTGGGAATTCAAATATACCAACATCAAAGTAACAAAGTGGCTATGTCTGTTTCATACAAAGACCGTACTTACTCAGGTATATTATAATAATTATAAACCGTGTCACAACAGAAAAAATAAACATTACGGTAACCGTCTTATCCAATATTAAATAGCCCATACTAATAAATTGTTGCGGTATAATGTGAGCTTATCGCGGCCATCTTAGAATTTGGTAAACTCGGCATTTATCCAAGTATGTGTTACATTCGTTTTACTGTGTCAATGTAATAGTGTTTATTTATTTTAAATGATCAATGCCACCAAATAAGATAACACGATGCAATTTGATGAGACATCGTGATATTTGGCGGCCATCTTGGATTTCGGTAATCAAAACAGCCATACAAGCATGTTTTGCTATTGTCATGGCCATTTACTATGTACGCATGATCGTACGTTAGTATGTTTTGAAATGTTAAATAAAAGTGACAGGATGGCAATTGAACGGAGATTGTGATTGTTAGCGGGCCATTTTGGATTTATGTACATAATTAATCAGTAATAAATATTTATTGAAGTAGCATAAGCTTGTATTTCACTTGTAAAATATAATCCAATACGAATAAACCAAGATTTGGTTAGTTTTATATACGGTTTAGTGTGGTGGGGTAAGGTAGTTGTGTATTGGCGGCCATCTTGGATTTTGGCAGCCATTTTTAATGAAGATGTTCTAGTTCAATTATTTGTAAATCACAAATACCAGTTGAAATGTTTTCAGTTTTACAGCATGTACATGCGATTCTGCGGCAGTTGTATGTGAACGTTTGCAAAACAGTATTTTACGAGCAGAACATGTTGCTGTTAGTGGGGTCCACTTATAAATGATATGCTGGGATATATAGCTTTCAAGCAAATACAGTGGCACTTTGCCTCCCCAAGTGGTAATGGTGACCCCTCTTGGCTCACCCACTAACGGCGCAATTACGTCATCATTGCTGTCCTGGTCTGCTGGCGCCAATTAGGCGAATAGTATTATATGTGGAATAGCCAAAGATCGTAAAACAATAAGCCAAAGCTGAATTTTTCAGTATATGTCCGGGGTATCATTAGGAAAAACATATCAAATCTCCCCATGAATCCCACTGGAGCTTAATCCAGAATTAAGATGGCTGCCATAAATTTATTAAACACATTAATGTGACTATACTGAACATATTCACACATAGGGTGGCAGCATATCACTGAACAATGCATATATGAACATTTTCAATAATTATGAGTCGCTTAATCTTTCAAATATCCAAGTTAGCAAACTAAATAAGTAAAAGTTACATTTTCTTGAAAACGTTGTCCAATATGCATAACCACATGTGCATACCACAGCCCGTATGTTGCGCCCGCCTAGGCTGTTGCTAGTCTGAGGGTGTATTGATAGCCCCGATGTTTATTGATCGTATCATGGTGTATATATGTGGCAAGATATACATGTATATGGTACTTACAACGTATAATTCAAAATTTGTAAAACCGTTAACCCAATGTAATTTGACAATGACTTTGTGTAGGAAGGCCACATGGATGGTCTACATAATGAAGTATGGATGGTAACAAAAGAAAACGTTTGACGTTTCAAGTTGAAGCGACTTAGCATTGCATATTGTACATGTGTCATCATGATCACAACATCTCGATTTCCACGACGAGCTCGACAAACAATTTTAATTGCTTTAGCATATGTCTTAGTTCTGGAATTAATTCAGACTAACTATCAATTTGATAAAATAAAGCATATTGCATGACAGTATGTACGATCCATGTAATTCAATGTGGCCTTCAATATGACTGACAAAACCGGCTAATTTGTATAATATATTGATCAGTAACAAACTGTGTATACTGTTTCAGAAGTATCTTCCTGTTACCGTAATTACAATTATATACGAGTACATTGTTGACATAACGTATACATTTCATGTGAAATAAATAATTATTTGTGAGGAAGAATGTGTCGATTTGACTGCCAGCATATATTTGTATGCACGTATGCCCACCTTCAATGTATCGGCTTATGTTATGATATTGTCAGATCTTATATTTCAATATATATATACAAATGTAGTTGATATAATATAATACATAACACATGCTACTAATCAAAGGATACGTACTATGACCTTCTCAGGTGGTTACCAGGAATATACATTGTCTACCATGGTGTTATATATTATGTGTAATGCATATGGACTGCAGGGCAATGCATACATTATATAAGAACACACTTTTAGAATCATACAAGACTGAACTTTCATTTATATGCAAGTATGTGACACACTGTTCAGGTCTCATTCGCTTGCAGACCTTGGCGATTACATATGTGCATTAACCAAGACAATAAATAGAGGATCTCAAACGAATTTCCATTTGATATGAAATTTATGAAACGATTCACGCACTGTTTATGCACAGAGCCTCTGGCAAGGTGTTTAAAATTGCGGACGAGCTTCATAAATCTCATATAAAATGGAAACGCGTTTCAGATTCTGTCACATGTCTTCACCCTCCAAACACGTTTCAGTGAGAAGACGCCATTGACTATTTCGCATCTAGATACAAATCTCCACAGAAAAATAATTTTAATCCCTGCAAGAAAATGATTATATGTCATATACTAGTTTGTAAACCCTTCATATTACCAAACGGGTGCACATTCGAACAATTACAGTAATTTTAATGTGTCATTGACGCGTCTAAAGACGTTCCAAGCGTGATGCCGCCAACGTCAAAACATCATTGCTTTGTCACGCCATTACGGACGTCATTTGGAACGACTCCACTGTATTTATTCGACATATTGTTGGCGCAAAATACGGATACATAACTAGGGTGATGCGGCCAGCCAATCACATTTCCTCCAGGTGTTATTACACGTGTGTCAACTCGCATTTATGAAATGGGCTACAGCACGGAATAACAATGTGTTTATGTTGTAAAGGACGGTTGCAGTCCATCGAGTGTTACACCATACCTATGCTGACAGTCGGAGACATATTCCCAGACACAGTGCCTTTAAAGGAGACATGCGGCTGTCACTGCAGAAATGGGCCTTATGGCTATTTGCGAGCGGTGTATATCCAGATCAGTCTGTGCATCCGCACAGTCTTCAAGGTGCATTATCACGTGATTACAACAACAACAACAATTGCTGAACGTATTGAAAGCGCGCCCACTCCAACGTAAGTATTATTTTATATTTTCCTTAATAGGCAACGGATTTTGATGAAATATGGCGCAGCAAACGTTTCTTCATGAGCTGCATTTGGTGGTCCCGGAAGTAAGGTACATTACTTATGTCGTTTTTGCGAAGTATCGATTTCCGTGTCACAGAAACTGAAAGAAGTTTGGCCGAAAGTACCGAGACCACCAAATGCAGCTTAACAAGACGCGTTTGATGCGGCATATGCCATCAAAATCCGTTACATAATAAGGACACAATAAATGAATACGTATTTTGAATCGGAGGGCATCTGGAAGTTTCAGGACCTGTTGTTGTTGTTATAACCACGTAATCATACACCTTGGTCTTATCAAGATCTGCATTGTTCGCGTTTATTTCCATCAATAAAAGGATGTCAGGCATGCATCTAACAAGCAATATAGGTCGTTATCAGGCTATAGGAGTGTGCTATTGGATAAGCAGTAGATGTTTATCCAATAGCACACTCCTATAGCCTGATATTGGTCACAAATACCACATTTTTCCAATCAGTGCATCTACCAAGCAATATAGGTGGTTATCAGGCTAATGGAGTGTGCTATTTGATCTGCAGCTACATTGGTCACAAATACCGTAAGCCACATTTTCCCAATCAGTGCCACATATAAGAAGAAACATGTATTTAAAACTGAGTTTGTAAACACGTTATAGTCAATGACAATCCAAACCAAATGCTGAAAACCCGATCCAAAAATCGCAAGTCCGGTGGAGTTATCCACTGTTACACGTTTACATAGTTTGATTAATACCGACATTGAAATTGGAAATAAGTTAACTCTTACACCGCTATCTTAATTTTTTTGTCGTCTGCTGTTTATTTTCCATTTTTATCATAAAAACATGCTTTGACAGCACTTTAGAATCATTTACAAAATGCCTTTATTGAGAAATAAGGCAAGCTATAAAAGCAACAGCAGACGACAATTGTTGTGAGTAGCGGTCTAAGGGTTACTAAAAAAAAATATGACTGTCCTACATGTGCATGTACGGTATCATAGGATAACTGAATATTTGAGCTATTTAACGCTTTTCTTTAGATTTCTGATGTGATGTGCAGCATTTTTGTTCATCCTATCAAGGTTTAGCGTTTTAATGCCGTTAAAGGTACATGGCCACTCAGTACGTACACAATGTTCTTTATATCAGATACATCATCTGAGACATTTTCTGGCAAATTAAACATTCATTCACCATTACGTATTGATTGGCATTATTATACATTTTATATCAGATGTAAATGTTCACACTGATATCAGGGGCGATAACCGTGTTTCCTTAAAATGTTAACGGACATTACTGTTTATTCTCTGTATTTATGTTTTGATGTGCAATGATCATACTTTATAATCTGTCAAAAACATTATTTTTTCAGGTGACACATTTAATTAGTATAAATAATTAAAAAATATCATACATCATTTGTATATGAAAATAGCCTGATACCACCGCGCGTCACTATCAGTAAACTAGATTGGTCAGTAAGCGAGGCTTACGGAATACCCCCCGCGTGGGCCCAGGTACCCCTAAAATATGTAAAAATTTCCAAGTGTGTGGGCTTGTGACCTTGACTCTGGGATTAGCGATAGGACATGAACGTGAATTTGTCACAGGGTGGTAGAGGTCCATTTGAGCAATGAGTGTGTGAAATGTGAAGCAGATCCGAGCAAGGAAATAGAAGTTATAACAGATTTCTCTGATGTTAAGTTTTGTAAAGAGACTACCGTATAACCTCGAATTAACGCCCCCGGAGGCGCTACATTTTACAAAGGGTGGGGGGGGGGGGGGGCGTTTATTAGCCAGTAAAAAAAATAAAAAAATCGAGGTTATACGGTATGTATGTGACGTTGACCTCGAGATCAGCGGGGATTTGTCACAGCATATGAAATATTAAGAAATTTCAATGAAAGAAATAGAAGTTATAACATATTTCTCTGATGTTAAGTTTTGTAAAGAGACTAAGTATGTGACCTTGACCTTGGGATCAGCGGGGGTTGGACAGTCGTAGATTTGTCACAGCATGATAGTACAACCTTAGAGGAATGCACAAGTGAAATAATAAGAATTTTCAATGAATGAAATAGAAGTTATAACTTATTTCTCTGATGTTAAGTTTTGTAAAGAGACTAAGTATTTGACCTTGACATTGAGATCAGCGGGGGTTGGACGGTCATGGATTTAGCACAGCATGGTATTAGAGCCTTACAGGAATGCATGTGTGAAATATTAAGAATTTTAGATGAAGGAAATAGAAGTTAGAACAATATTTCTCTGATGTTAAGTTTTGTAAAAAGACTAAGTATTTGACCTTGACCTTGGGATCAGAGGGGGATTGACGGTCGTGAATTTGGCACAGCATGGTAGTAGAGCCTTACAGGAATGCATGTGTGAAATATTAAGCATTTTAGATGAAGGAAATAGAAGTTAGAACAATATTTCTCTGATGTTAAGTTTTGTAAATACATATTACTGAATAATTATATCTGTATACGGGCACTCGTGATTTTTAGAACTGATGGAACAGTGAAACAATTATACACTTCTTTAATTCCTATAACGAACAGTTTTTGCCTACTGAGTGGGCATGTACCTTTAAGATATCTCTTCATATGTCAAATGAGACACGCCATGGGATTTTGTACCTTCGGACATCCGCGTAATTTCCTGAAGTACGTTTACAAAATTTACAATATTTTCCGTAAAAGGCGTCCAAAGCTGACAAGATTTCCAGAGTACATGCGGAAATGTCGTCAACTTTTGACCTAATTTATGAAATAATATTGTACATTTTGTACAACATCCCATGGCGTGTCTCAATTTAATATGGCTGTGACTGGAGGAATAGGTCGTATACAACTCGGGGCCAGCCCCAACTCCTGACCTGCTAGTATCTTCCTGCAAACCGATAAGGAGTGATATCGTTGCAAAGAAACGTGTTATTATATTTTTTCCACTAACGAACGGTGCAGACATTGATCAGTCTGCGCTGATGAGCAGACTGATATTGGTGTTAACTGATGCGAAAGTGACATATTGACAGTCATAGCCACGACTGAAGAAATGGAACTTGTGACATGTTTGTCCAGTGTTGTTCCCGATTAGAAAGCGCTCTCGTATGTAGCCCTATAACGATCTATACTTCCTGTTTGGGTGCGTTTCGTGAAACAGACAGTATGCAATGTTCGTGCCAGTGCATACATTTTATGACCAATCTATAGACTATGATCACATACATTGATCAGGATATACACCGGAGTAGATCCTGATCAACGTGTGTGTTCATACGGTCCGTTTTATCAGCCGTTCATCCATGTCAAACCTGCACATAGGTGATGCTGGCATGTCTCGCCCTCTAGGCAGTCTGCGCACTCGTTGCCTGGGACGTACGGGAGCTCGTCAACGTAGTTGCCCCTGAAATAGTAAAGGAATAGAATGTAATAATCCATACATAGAGAATACCAGTCTATAGTGTCTGTTCGACGTTTTGCTGCCGACGAACTTAAACACATTCAATTAAACACATTCAACCTTAAAACTATTTAAATGTAAGTACTTTTTCATCGATAACGAAAAAGTCACCCTCCTCCAAACATGTTAAGGATATCAGTGTGGAAATTTATGTCCGATATAAAATGTATGAAAGCCATGAATACATGGGGTAATGGTGAAAGAATGTTTGTTTTGCCGATATAAAGAACGGGCATGTACCTTTAAGGTATGTTGTTGTTGTCGTTGAGCTTCGCGCGCTGATTTTTCCCGGCACCGTATTAAAATACGTTGTACAATGTCATGTAGTTGTGGTCTTAAAAGTATTAAAAACGTATTAAGAATATATTTAAAATTTGTAAGATATTGTGCACGTAATTCTAAACAACTGTACATATATACACACATTTGCACTGGCTATGAGTTTTATCACAACTTTTTACATTTAAAATATTTAATTTCTCATATCTGTAGAACTGTAGGCATAGTAGGTATCATCATGTAGCTTGTAGGTATCATCATGTAGCTTATAGTGGTGGGTGAGCTGGTTTCCGTGGAGACGATTTATTCTTTCAGCGGATGTATCCTTTGGTCGCTCCATATATATTGGAAAGTTCGATGTTGCAGTCACTGGTCCCACATTTGTTACTACAGCATTTTATCTTGTTTATTTATCAATTAACCACTACAATTTAGATACCTAGCCTCTGTGTGCCTATAGTCTAAAGGATGAACAGTTAAAAGCAATTAAGATATTTAGTTTAAGAGTAAAATACAATGTATGTTACATTGCAGTCGTTAGTCACTTGTACATATTCACAGTGTTCCAGGCTTTACTGTAAAGTGTATAATATCGTAGTGTTAACATATTGATAAAAAGCACTACAAGGTATTCTAGATCCTTGAATATCACATATTCCACCGCACATATCCGACCCATTAACCCCATTAAGATTAAAATACGACGTATGTCACAGTGCAAGCAATTGTCACTAGTAACCATTCACCGCTATCCAGGCTTCATGATAAGTATGAGTCTACGATGTTAAGATATATATATTTAAGATCCCAGTATCGTATGTAGCATTTTCCATCACGTATATGCAACCAACTATCCCCGTTTCATTTACATTAAAACTCAATATAAGATATTTGTAGTTTATCCACTTAAATGTGCAGAGGCACAAGGTCGTCTATAATTAGGAGATATTTAAAACTAAAATAATTATGAATAACGAAATAAGAGAAACCCATCTTACATGAATATGGAGATGAATATTCATCTATGTAGATAGCGCTGCATTATAATGCTGCTACCTTAAGTGTTGCACTGTGTTACCATGGTTACCGTTAATCAGTCCCTAGCCAATGACAACACCTGATTTCAGTATCTGGGATACCAAATAACAGTAAGATCATATCATAAAAGTACAAGTTCTAAGAATCAGATTATCACGACATAAATGAGATTCCTGCATATCAGGTTTTAAGTTCACCAACCATATAAGGGCAATAGTCCTCATTTCAATACTATGTATATTTTAAACGTTCAAAGTTAATTTGAGGTGTTCTTCTATGATTATTTCCCAGAATCGCACACTCCTGCAGCCGCATTGAACCTTCCAGACAGGCACCCGCCCCCACCCCCTGCACACCCCATTAACGATATAAGCCAGTTACATGTTCTAAAAACATTATGTTGGGATGAACTAACACAGAAAAGACCAAGGCAGGCCGACCGGGCGATGGCGGTCCAGGACTAGAGGTACCAAAGCGCAGCGACACCCGCCGGCTCTTGCAGATTTTCGAAACTCGAGACCACAGCCCCTAAACTTCTTAAGGGGCTGCGGGTCTCGTGCGTAACTGCAAGGCGAACCGACACACATGTCGCCGCAACCCCGGCCCCATTCCATCACCGCCATCGCCCTGCAGACCCAATTTATGTATGTAGCAACAGTAGCATAAATAGTGACCCACAGCTCCCGATCCAGGCATAAGGCGCCTCACCCCCATGACTCCCAAGACACACCGTGCCCCACACAAAGCCACCCGCTGCAATCCATACTGTATCACATACTATATGTTGTTAATGTGAGAAGCCAATCTACACAGGGTTTTCGTACCAACAGTTTAGTGACACTAGCCCTTGGCTCAGGTCCGGAGCAACCTCGCAGTAAACATATTCAGCACATTTATTTAACATTTTCACCATAACTAACTGGACTGGATTTTGATATTTTGATTTTGCGACAAATCCAACCGTCACAAAATGGTTTTCAGACTAGTCCATTTATAAAAAGAGGGTATTTTTATTCTCAAAAATCTGAAAATTACTTTCAAAAAGTGCAGATCCTGATGAGACGGCTCGTTACGAGCCGGCTCATCTGGATCTGCACTGGTTGCATAAACTCGCATATTAGGCGAGTTTACACCAGTGACAATACACTCAGTTAACTGCTTACATGTCACTGGATGTGATACAGTATGTGTGGTAATACAGGTATATATCTACAGCACTGTGTATTGTTCTTACATGTCACTGGATGTGATACAGTATGTGTGGTAATACAGGTATATATCGACAGCACTGTGTATTGTTCTTACATGTCACTGGATGTGATACAGTATGTGGTAATACAGGTATATATCTACAGCACTGTGTATTGTTCTTACATGTCACTGGATGTGATACAGTATGTGTGGTAATACAGGTATATATCTACAGCACTGTGTATTGTTCTTACATGTCACTGGATGTGATACAGTATGTGTGGTAATACAGGTATATATCTACAGCACTGTGTATTGTTCTTACATGTCACTGGATGTGATACAGTATGTGTGGTAATACAGGTATATATCTACAGCACTGTGTATTGTTCTTACATGTCACTGGATGTGATACAGTATGTGTGGTAATACAGGTATATATCGACAGCACTGTGTATTTATCTTACTGTTACACAGTTATTACTGGGTTCTTAAATCCATTATCTACGGGTCAACAAGCACTTCAGAAACCAGTTAACATGATCTCTGAAATCTAGAGAACAAAATACCCGGACGAGACCGCTAAGCCCATGTAAACCAACATCCAAAACAATATAATTCCGCATGTACTCTGAAAATGTTGTCAACTTTTGATTTAATTTACGAACAATATTGTAAACTTTGTAAACGTATTTAATGAAATTACGCAGATGTCCGAAGGTACAAAATCACATGACGTGTCTCAATATTTTCTTTTGCACTTTATGAACATAGTTATATACTTACGGAGGGTCATACCAGCATCCAAATAACCAAGCGTCGCTGACGGTTTCATTGGTTCCGTCGGGTTTTGGGACAATCAGTGTATCGCACTGATGCATAGCACATCCGATATCCTTGGTGTTGTACCATATCATCTGAAAACACAGCGAATGTCTTTGCATAACATACGATATGTGGCTGTGACTTGGGAAATATGACTATAGCTCCTGCTCAAATAACACACAGCCTGTAGCGACCTATATGCCTGTTAGAAATGCATGACCTGTGTTCGTTCGGCTTATATCGGGTGGACCGAATTGGCTCGAACACCGTCCATACCCGACATGTGTTTCATTGATCCATTGCTGTAATGGTGAACAGTATATATCCTGATCAGAATGTGCGGATGCACTGGCTGGTCTGGATCTACACTGATCGCAAAATTCATAAGCCCAATTTCTCCAGTCACAGACATCTATGATTATTAAAGCTTAAGAAAAATGTATGTAGCTACATTGTTGAACCATTGTCTCAACTAACATCGACAACAACATTTTCTTACTCGATCATAACTACATTACATATGTTCATACTTCAGTGGCTCTACATGTCGGTTTAGTGGCTCGTCGGTTTAGTGGCTCTACATGTCGGTTTAGTGGCTCTACATGTCGGTTTAGTGGCTATGTCGGTTTAGTGGCTCTACATGTCGGTTTAGTGGCTCTACATGTCGGTTTCAAAATGAATGAATGAACATTGTTATACAAATAGAGAATAGTAGGTTAGTGCCGTGAATGGGAAAACATATCTGGCAAGGCTTAGGAAACGGGATGGGCGAGGCTCTGCCGAGCACATCCCGTTTTCGAGCCGCGCCAGATATTTTTCCCATTCACGGCACTAACCTACGATTCTATTTATCCCGTTAACACCTACAAATGGCTTATATTCATACGCGGTGATTAGGTCGTATTGACAGGACATCAAAAATGTTTCACGGCACATACGCACTGTGTTGACGGGATAATAATATTTACACTGTCCTTGAATTAATAATGGAAACGCCCATTCAACGTATTGCGTTCATATCCCAGTACATTACATTAGCCCCACGTGACGTCGCGCGACGCTCTTGATTCGTTAAAGTTTGTTTGACGTCATTAAATTACGTTACATTCATCGTCGTTGTAAATAACGTCACGCTATTGACCGGCAACGTCACTGTTCCATGAATTGCGACAACACGACGTAAACAATAATATTCCTATTTTTTACGCCGTATATGGTTATTTACATCTTTGACACAATCCGAAAATGCAACGCAAATATACGTAATACAACCATGGGCAGTTGCGTTTACTGTATTATGAACAACAGTTGGTCTGTTTAAATTTTGCAATGAGTCGGCTTTTGAACATTGGGCTCCCACATTAGCAAACAAGTGTGTCAAGTTCTGGTCAGACAACATGGCGGTTGTTTGTGTCATCAACAAATTGTCTTCTGGTGTCAAGTATCTCATGAACTTGGTCCGCCGTTTAGTGGTGTCCGCATTGCGTCACAATGTTTTGTTCAAGGCGGAGCATATTCCTGGCCAATTCAATATTTTGGCTGATCAGCTGTCTCGGTTACAGGTCGATGCCTTCAAGCAAAGAGCCCCTCAGATGGATCCCTTTCCCACATCCATTCCAGTGCAGGCTTTCAGTCTTTGAATGACACGGCAAAGGACCTACTTAACAAGGCACTGGCCCCCTCGACTCGTGACACATATAGTCGGGCATGGGCGGTATATGATACATTTCACCATACTTGGTTTCACGAGAGACCTGTTTCTATTCCCATAACCACCAATGATATCGTACTCTTTATTGCCCACTGTTTTCAAAACAAGCTAGCTCAGTCAACCGTGACTACATATATCTCTGCGTTGAGTTACATGCATAAGGTCAGGGGTGTGGCTGACCCCACTCAGTCATTTGTAGTTAGAAAAATGTTGCAAGGTTATTTGAAGGGAAATCGCTTGCCCGACTGCCGCATGCCCATTACGCCGTCCATATTGAAGGATTTGGTCAAGTCGTTGCCTTTCATTTCGGATTCACACTATAGTAGAACTCTTCTAAAGGGTATGTACCTGTTAGCATTCCATGCATTTTTGCGGGTGGGCGAAATAACAACTACACCTCAGAATCATGCTATAGGTGTTGGTGGTGTTTCCCTACAGACAGCCTCGTCCGGAGCAGAGGTGTTGGTCATATCTATGAAAAAATTTAAGTCCCAATATGGAAAACGTATTTTCAATTTGGAAGTTGCTGCAAGCAGGGATCACACTGTATGCCCCGTCCAGGCATTCAAGTCATTTCGCGCCTTGAGAGATAGCGTGCCCGGGGCGTTATTCTCATTCCCAGGCGGGCTATCTGTCTCTAGAAAATGGTTCACTGATCAATTGAAACTCTCATTTATCTGGGCCGGCTATAGCCCGGATCAGTATAGGGGTCATAGCTTCCGTATTGGTGCGGCCAGTACGGCAGCTTCCATGGGATTGTCAGATGAACAAATTGAACTGATGGGCAGGTGGCAGTCGTCGGCATTCAAGAAATATATACGTATTCCGCTTTTGCGTTTGTAGTCATTGACCATGTTTTGGTTATGATACTATGTCTTTGTCATGTTGTATCGTAGAGCATGCTATATAATGTCTAGTCATACTCACTTGTGGCACTCTTGATAATCTAGTCTTTGTGGTAGCGGTATGACCAGTCAGCATAGGGCATGGCCCCGCCTGCTGGTGATAACGTCAACATACATATCATACTTCATTATGCCACAATTCTGGTGAGCTAATCTTCATGGTGGCAGCATTAAAAGCTGGTATAGGGCATGGCCCCGCCTGCTGGTGATGATATCAACATGCAAGGCGTACTTCATTATGGCAAAGTTTGGTAATCTGTCTTCATGGTGACAGCATTACAAGCTGGCATAGGGCATGACCCCGCTTGCTGGTGATGCTGTCAACGTGCTTTAGCATACTCCATTATGGCACAATTTGGTAATCTAGTCTTCATGGTGACAGCATTATAGGCTGGCATAGGGCATGGCCCCGCTTGCTGGTGGTGACGTCAACATGCAAAGCATACTTCAGTTTATACATGTACATGTAGCAATTGATTTGTTTTTTGTAAGCTAGTCTTCATGGTGGCAACATTGCGAGCTGGCATAGGGCATGGCCCCGCTTGCTGGTGATGATGTCAACGTGCAGCTTGGTTTGCATCATTTTTCAGATTGACCTTGCATCTGTATCGCACAATTTTACGTTACCATAGGAATATTGAGCTATGACTTTGGGAATTTCCCTCAATTTTTACAGGTTGAATGCGGGATAATCCATCCCGTTGGCCCGGCCTTACATGACCCTGGCTGTCGATAGGCTGTTAGACACCAATAATCAATCAATCAATTTTTACAGGTTGGATACGGGATAGTCAAACCCGCTGGCCCGGCCTTGCATGACCCTGGCTGTTCACTGTTCATAGGCCGTTAAGCACTATAATCAATCAATCAATCCACTGTTAAATTATGGGATATTTTTCACATCAATGACATCATGAAAATTCTTACGAACACACAATTTGATGTGTCACCATGTTCTTAGAGGTTCTTTAGCAAGTCTATAGAACTTGTAACTTACTTGTTGCATATGATTATACATGTATGACGTGTTGTATATAGTTTAACATTTGTTTTCAATTGTTTCTCGTTATGCTACGGGAGGTATTTGATTGTTTGCTTGTTACATGTTTTCTAAACATTGCATCTGTACTCCTATTCATGTTATGTTAGAGCAGGGCTAAGTGTATATGGTGTGGCATGGACCTGGCACCAGGCCAGGATATTCTAACTCAGGGTTGAATACAGTATATGTAGTTTGTGTAAAGACCATGAATACTGAGCTCTGATTTCGGGAATTTTCCTCAATTTTTGCAGGTTGAATGCGAGATAATCCATCTCATTAGCCCCGCCTTAATTGAATCTGGCTGTTGATAGGCCCTTATACACTACAATCAGCAATCAGTCTAGCTGATCTTATCACTTGTGGGTTTGGTGATGAGTGACTCCAGTGTGGCATGTACATGGCACCGGATCACGCTGTTCGCTCAGGTCTGAAGATATTCATTATGTAAAAATTGAGCTCTGATATGTATTAGGAATTTCTCCGACTATTGTTAGGTTGGATTTTGCTGCACGAGAGGTGATTGTTTTGTGCAGGCGGGGTAGATGTACTGGAGTGCAATAAGTATGCCACGGTGGGCTGCGCTATCTCCGTACCACTATTGTGGTAGGCAGCTAATATGTTGCTGTCGGTGATGTCTAGTACCCGTCTGTACAGGTCTTGTGGCATTCACATGTTGGTGTAAGGTCAGATTATTGTTTTTTGACCATAGTCGGCAAACTAAGTAACACCCCTACATGTTGAATCTGATTGACTTGCTATTACTGTCTTATACTAGCACCAGGAAACGGGTCTGGTATGGTTTGCGTTGTTGCATATGGTTTTGCCGATATGGGACATGGGTCTCGTCCGCTTTTCGACATGCAACATCACATACTGCTGGCATATGTGTTTAGAACGTGGATATTATGCTTTGTTGCATTACATGCACGTGACATGAGTTAGTGATGTGGGCTGATTCCATACGGTATCAGCAGGTTGGCTTTTAGGATATCTCAATTGAGTGGTAGAGGACAATTTGCCCTATATTTTAAGTGCAATAATATGTTGGCATGAGATTTTCAAACATTACATACTGGGCAGATATGATGCTGGCCTGCGTACGGTGTGATAATGCTGGGCTTCAACCTTTCTCGAGTATAGGATGGGGTTGTATCCGTGGTGTTGTCTCAGCCAGACAGCTGCTAGACAACTCCGCGTATACATGTGGCGGTATATTCTGTCTCCCCCACCTTTGCTATATAGATACAACATGAAAGGTTCATGCTTAGTTGGACACTTAAGCGGTCCATGTCATTTTTATAATAAAATGGCCAGTATTCATTCTACCCGTTAGTTGACTCGTTTACTACATATCCATCTACATAAGCAAACAGAGCTATACTCTCTATAGGTTGTGGGTTCTTACATAAATAATTGTATGTAAATGTTTCATAAATGTATACCACAACACAGATCAACAGTATGAGTATGTATAAGAAATGTGTGGTGTGCCGTATATATATGGATATGTTTACAGAACAATGGACATGCATGCATTTTAACATGTTTCATGTCGATATGATATGTTCAGACGCGTGATATCATAGCAGACATATTTAGAATGCATATAGTATTTGATCGTGTCAATGTGTAATTCTCACAAAACGTAGTTAATATTACATACATACCCTATTGGACAGACTTCTGTACGACGCCTATTTTTCGAGTTACCGCTACCCAGAGTAGAACTTTATGAAATGCATCTATCTGTATGTTAAATTCATCGTAGAAACCGAATCCGCGTGTTACAATTGCGTAAACCGCAGCCGAATGCCGTAATTTTGGACATTTCCAAGGAAACCGTAAATTCTCTGTAGAAAAAATACGGACAACAGGTTAACATTTGTTGCAGTGATTACTGTCAATAATCTTGTGGTAATATGATTTTATTAATAGGGTACACATATATTTCACTCGATATTATATTTATATGTAAATTTCAGAAATGAAACGAAATATTATGGTAACCATGGCAACCGATATTCTAACAAATCAGCAACAATTGCATTGGGCAGCATTCTGTACGCCGTTTATTTTGCGATTTACCCCACACCCAGAGTGAAACTTTATGAAATGCATCTATCCTTATGTTAAATTCACCGTAGAAACCGAATCCGCGTGTTACAATTGCGTAAACCGCGGCCGAATGCCGTCATCTTAGACATTTCCATGGTAACCGCGAATTCTCTGTGTAAAAGAAACAGACAAAATGTGAACAGTTGTTGCGTTGATTACTGTTAATAAACTTGTGAAATATGATTTAATTAATAGGATGGCCACATATTTGACTCGGGCTTATATTTATCTGTTAATGTCACAAATTACAAAAATTCTGGCGTAACCATGGCAACCGATATTCTAACCAACAATTCGCTAATTAATGGGGTTTTCAGGTCATTCTTATAAAATATTCTTATTTATTTAAATTACGTATCTACATAAACTACTGATATTTCAAAGAAGAATGTGTATGCTGTTGGCGTTCAGAACCTTACAATGTTTACAATGCGCACTTAGTAGTGAGATACTTCCCTTTGAATTGAATGTGTATAATACTACAAGACACATCATCATATATGTATTTACAAATCTGAAACTCGCGCCTACCTTAAATAATGGGGTAATATTATGTGGTAACGCATATGTAGCAACACGTGCTACTTTTGTATGCTGATCAAGTAAAGAATATCATAATTAATAAAAAAACAAAATGGCCGCCAAATGTTTGTTTTATCAATGTCCAAGCTAAACATCTGCAAATGTACCTTGTTTTATTATAGTATTTTTCTGTTCATACAGTCGAAGTATTCATCGTGTGATATGTTTCCATGTTGTCCATCGTTCCTGTTATATGTTAGAGAGAGGTTCAAAATGGCTCCCATATTTTGAGAATATTACATGTACATGTATAATGTAATGTTCTGCTCTTTGCCCTAGTTATCCTTGTACATGTATATATATATATAATTGTACACCTTATCAATATTACATTATTTAACAGTTATCGACACTAAATTACGCAATTATGCAAATTAATTTGTTCATTTACAAATGTTTACAATGAAATATTACTTTTTATAAGTTTAATATATTATCAATCTCGTATTTGTTTTATATTAAAGTTTCGCTCCACAAGAAATATAATAATATGGGCCGCGCTCTGTGAAAACCGGCCTTAATGACAACGTCATGAAAGCCTGAAAATGACGTCGCAAAGTTACGCTTGAAACCAACGTCACGTCGGATTTTGACACTTGAAATAGTTGCGTCATTGCAATAAGTTGACGTTGTCCTATATATAACTGTACTGTACGTTTTACTATGTGTGGCTCAGAAACATTTTAATGCTGGATACGCGTAGCAGAATTTTAGAGTTGTTTCCATAGTGGTTCAGACAGTTGTCTGTTTTTTCGGTTTCCTTCAAGGAAACACGTAGTGATTTTGTCGAACAAATTTTCATATATGGACGACATTTGAAACTAAATAACCATACAACCGGTAACTTTTAGATAACACCATCACATAATCAGTATTATGTAACAAATATAACTGGGCACAGGGCTTCATTCGTTTAATTTACTGTTTCGCCTGTCGAATGTTTCAAAAGTCAACATAAAAATACAATTTGGAAATTTTCAGAAAAATAAGCGTATCACAGATGTATAATTATGGTAGTGCCAAAATATACGCCGCTCCTGGAATATCGCATCATGGTGACACTGGGCCAAACATGTTTTAGTATTTAGTGTGTTGGTATTGTGTCACATGCATATTTACTGCGACACAATAATCATGGTTATATCAGATTATTGTAATACATAATTGTAGCCACCAAGGACGTAGCCTACTGATTTCTATCTGTATCTTCTACCACTTACGTGTTCGGTGTCACGTAATATTTAGCGACTTTCAAAAATATCGCATTGAATCAGCCGTATGATTGCCGTTTGATAACAATGTAAATATTCTTTAAAATGACCACTTGTAAATATGGTTATATGAATGTATAGTAATTCTACTAGTATATTTGCAATCATTGCAGACACTGATCAGACTGCACAGATGCACAGGTATCCAACATTTACTCATTTAAGAAGTCCGACTTTGCCAGAGTGTTGTTAATTTTCTTACATTGTACTACATTGTACTAAATAATGCACGTCTGCTTGCTTTTTTTGTTATCAAAGGGCCGTTCTAGTCGGTGGCGTGTACATAAGATAATACAAAAGCACATGCACACTTTAAACGCGTCTACATTCAAATGAGCGGCTTCGAACAATAGTCGCAGGGTGTGGAGCGTCATTTCAACAAAATCTATGTTGTGATCGGGACAAATTTAGTGTGTAAATCACTGACTGTGTTATAGTGTGCAGTTATGCAAAATACATGTACGTACGCCACGGTGATTTTCAGGAGCGGATCCAGGATTTGAGGTTAGGGTGGGGGGGGGGGGCTTCTTAATTGAAATAGTTTACTATACTTTCGAACTAGCACCGTGTGTTCGTCGACCAAGCAGAGCTGGGGAGACTGCTAGGTGGGTCCGGCGGTATGTCCTCCGGAATATGTTTGATATTTACACCCCATTTTGCTGCGTTATGGCCCATTTTAGAGCAAAAATATCTTTACTCGCCAAATTTCGGGGTGGGGGGGGGGGCGCCGGGGTTTCCCCTACGTGAATTCGCCCTTGTTTTTAGCATGGCTGTTTCTTTGTTTACAATTGCACTGAATGTACTTTTTCTGAAACACAACAAAACTAAATTGCACATTTCATTTTCAAATTAATGATTCCCGACGAGAGAATATACTGCCGGTATTTTTATCGGGACATGTAACAATTATATAACCATGTATGTTACATCTAAACATTTTCCCGGCAGTGGCGGTGGTGCCAGTCGAGGGAGTGTGGGTCAGCGCAGCATTTTCCCATATACCTGCTACATGCTAGTACGGGGTACATGTACATTAGCCCGTCCGCCAGTCATATTGGCTACACAGTCCCGCTTTCTGAGATGTATGTTTAATTCTGAGAGTCGGGGGGGGGATGAACAGTCGATAAAAATGCCCGGGGGTGTCCGAATACCCTCTAGACCCCATCGGGCGCTGAAGTCATTGATATGTGCAGCCATAGGCCTATCCAAATTCTGGTCATTCATTTCTACAGAAATAAAATGCATTTGTTTCAATCACCGATACGATGTGCATATAATTTACAATTTCCAACACCAGGAATGCCGTTTTGTTTTTTGGTCTTTGGTGACGTATTGCGTAAATCAATAAATGACGTCACAATTAACTGTAAATGACGCCAATTCTTAAATAATTTAAATTACATTGTATTTTTCTGACGACACACGTATATGAATCTATTATGGCGATGGTGGCAAATTACGAAGCCACAGGTCGGCTAATTTTTTTTACTAAATGGTTTATTTTCTATTTTCAATTTTTAAATACATCATGTATCATGTACCTATTGTATAACAAAACATAGTTGAAATCACATGACATGCATACATAATGTATTTAGAAAGTGAGCTTATTTAAGAAGAGTTTTTTAAGAAGAGAGTTATAGGAAAGAGAAAAAAAGATAAAGAGGTCTTCCTTCTGTTCTCGTAATTCGTAATACATGTGATTTATAACGTTTATGTCAATAAATACTATAATATAGTTGACATATAGTGTTAATAAGCATGTATTTAACTTTGCTACACTTGGTACATATTGATCGTCTTTTTATTTTATTAATATTTCTTTCGTGGGTGTTAAAAGTTGAAATTACCCCATTTTATTATATGTAGATCTAGCTTGTCTTTCATTGTGGCTATTTATTTTTCAATATTGATTCGTCTTTTCAAATATTGCATGAACAAGTTAAATGACAATTCTTGTTTTTCATATTTACATTTAATCAAGAAATATTTTGCAAGTATGATAATGAAATTAAATTGTTTAGCGATAAGATTTGTTTGGTTTACACCAAATGAAATCGTATTAAAATTAATTTCGTAAACCACACCTCTTTCATTTAAGAATTTTCTTAGTTGTGACCATACATGTTGTACGTTTGGGCATTCCCAGAATAAATGTTTTATATTTTCCACATTCATGCTGCAAAAATCACATAAACTACTTGGTACCATGCCACAATTAAGTAATAATTTGTTTGTGCCTATGATTCTCATTAAATATTTATACTGAAAATTCCGTAGTGTGGTATCTATTGTAAATTGCATACAAGTTGTGTATATATTTTTCCATTCGAAATTAAAATCGGGAAATTCATTCGTCCATTTCTGCTTTGATTTTATTGATTCTGTGTTTTTTTTATTTGTTTGTATAGTGTATAGAAGTTTATTTACTCCATTGCTTGTCTGTACATTTTGTAAAATAGGTTTCAGAGTTTGTACGGTATTTATGTTTTCTGTTTTAATTTTTTCTTTCCATTGCAGATTAATATTATTTACTAAACCTTGGTATTTGATAAAATCATCTGCCCATATATTATAAATTTCCGCAAAATCATTAAAACCGATACATTTGTTTACTCTATAATCAAATAAATGTTATATAAATGTAATACCCCTTTCGTGCCAAGATTTGATGTATATTGTTTTGTTTTGATACTTTATTTTAGAATTATTCCATATAATTTATTTTGATATTTCTGAGAAATTGATGTTAGCCCATGATGCCAAAACATTGAATAGGAAAGTATGTTCTTTACATAAGTGTTTCATATCCTGTGGTTTTATATTGCATTCGAAAAGTAGTTTCCCACCAAATGGTTCAAGTTTCTGTGTGTATAGCAGTTTCCACTGGCCATGGTTTTTATCATCACATATTCTTTTTACCCATGATGCTTTTATCGCTTTTATAAAACTGTCCCCCGTGTTCATATGTTTGAATTATTGTGTTCCGCTTTATTTTATCGGGTTTGCCATCCCAGAGAAAATCAAACAATTTCATTTTAATTGTTTTAATTATGCTGTCTGGTGGGGCAGGTAAGACTGTTAATTGATATATCAGTTTCGGAAGAGCAAATGTTTTGATCACAGTAATTTTACCTAATAAACTTAGTTTTCTTTTTTTCCATGTCTCAAGACTTTTTACGAACTCTTTTATCTTCGGAGTAAGGTTTGGTTCGTGCATATTTTTATTATCATTTGAAAAAGTAATGCCTAATGTCTTTGCGCTTGTTGATGTCCATATAAAATTCTTTGCAGGGCAAAAAATTAGTGTTGTATTTTTTAGGGAACCCACCCGAAGAACTGTAGACTTTTTTTGTATTGAGTTTGAGGCCCGAAATTTTACTGAATTTATCTATAAGGTATATTAATGTTTCGAATGATTTTTGTGTACCATCTAATATAAATGTAGCATCGTCAGCAAACATTGTCTTTTTAAGTTCTATGTTACTCATTTTTACCCGACGTATGATTTATCAAAGAGCTGTAGATGCTACAGACGGGATTTTCAACGTATAATTTATAGAAGAGCTGCTACAGTTTTCTTCAATTTTGAAAATAAAATTACTGAACGGACGAGCTGTGTTGCTCGTATATGTATGTCATTAACAGATTCACATATTGATAGCTTTTGCACTTATTCGGTTAGAAATGAAGATACTGTGCAACTGGACGTTAACATATATACATGTATATCAACTAGAAATGGACAGATGCTTCACGGTGGTCATTTTGAAATGTAAAATGAATAAATTACATAGGTTATTGCTTATTGGGTTTTATTATCACTAACATGTTTACATTTGTGATAGCTATTGGTATCATACTGTGTTGAAATATGGAAAATCAGGATGTTTCAAGATATTATCTGTTGACCGGCAGTTACGTTATGTTTCATGGCAGCAATTTTTAAACAAAAAATGACGAAATTGATCTTCTATTTTCTCTGCTCATAATTAATTGTTTTAGTAAATGTCTTTATCTACTGAAACTGCTTAAGTAATGAGCAAGTGATGTAATGTCGGTTCTATCGTTTTCAGGCATGGTGATCATCTTGGAATTGGCGGCCATCTTGGTTTTTGAAAACCTACACCAGACTACTTTTTTATTTTCATGCAACCTAAAGGTGCATACAAATGCAAAAGTCTGCTTTTAACACGAATAGTTGAGAAGAAAGTTACATTCTGGTCGACATTATAACTATTTGTAATTTCTTGTTAATTTAACGGTTGCCATGGAGATCAGCAAACAATCGATATTCGGCAGCGTTTTTCGCAATTTTTTAACACGCGGATTCGAATTATACAATTAATTTCCTATAAGAATAGACATGTTTCATAAGAATAGACATGTTTCATAAGAATAGACATGTTTTATAAGAATAGACATGTTTTAAGAATAGACATGTTTCATAAGAATAGACATGTTTCATAAGAATAGACATGTTTTATAAGAATAGACATGTTTTATAAGAATAGACATGTTTATAAGAATAGACATGTTTTATAAGAATAGACATGTTTCATAAGAATAGACATGTTTTATAAGAATAGACATGTTTCATAAGAATAGACATGTTTTATAAGAATAGACATGTTTATAAGAATAGACACGTTTTATAAGAATAGACATGTTTATAAGAATAGACATGTTTCATAAGAATAGACATGTTTCATATGAATAGACATGTTTCATAAGAATAGACATGTTTTATAAGATAGACAATGTTTTATAAGAATAGACTTGTTTTTATAAGAATAGACATGTTTTATAAAAGAACAGTATAAAATAGACATGTTTATAAGAATATAGATGTTTTATAAGAAATAGACATGTTTATAAAGACTAGAACATGTTTTATAAAAAAAAAATAGACATGTTTCATAAGAAATATATGTTTTTATAAGAATAGACATGTTTATAAGAATAAAAGACATGTTTTATAAGAATAAAGACATGTTTATAAGAATAGACATGGTTTCATAAGAATAGACATGTTTTTCATAAAAGAATAGACATGTTTATAAGAATAGACATGTTTATAAGAATAGATGTTTTCCTAAGAATAGATTTTATTTTTTATAAGAACACATGTTTTATAAGAAATAGACATGTTTATAAGAAAAGAAACATGTTTATAAGAATAGACATGTTTATAAGAATAGACAATTTTATAAGAAAAACATGTTTATAAAGAATAGACATGTTTCATAAGAATAGACATGTTTTATCATAATAGACATGTTTTATAAGAATAGACATGTTTTCTTTATAATGAATAGACATGTTTTATAAGAATAAAATGTTTTATAAGAAAAGACATGTTTATAAGAATAGACATGTTTCATAAGAATAGACATTGTTTTAAAAATAAGACTTTTTTATAAGAATAAGACATGTTTTATAAAATAGACATGTTTATAAGAATAGACATGTTTATAAGAATAGACATGTTTCATAAGAATAGACTTGTTTTATAAGAAATAAAATGTTTTAAGAATAGACAGGTTTTTATCAGAATGAACATTTATAAGAATAGACATGTTTTATAAAGAATAAACATGTTTTAATAAGAATAGACATGTTTTATAATGAATAGACATGTTTTATAAGAATAGACAGTTTTAATAAGAATATCATGTTTAATAAGATTTAACATGTTTCATAAGAATAGACATGTTTGTAAGGAATAAGAATGTTTTTATAAAAGACATATAAGGAATAACATTGTTTTATAAGAATAAGACATGTTTATAAGAATAGACATGTTTTCTATAAGAGTGTTTTATAAATGACATAAAGAATAGACATGTTTTATAAGAATAGACATTTTTATGTCATAAAATGATAGACATGTTTTTATAAGAATAAGACATGTTTTATAAAAGTAGAACATGAGATAAGAAAAACATGTTTTATAAGTAATAAGACATGTTTTTATTAGAATCAAATGTTTATAAGAATAGGACATGTTTTCATAAGAATAGACTGTTTATAAGAATAGACATGTTTTAATGAATTAAGGAACTAGACATGTTTTATAAGGAATAAGACATGTTTTAAATTAAGAATATTTGACATGTTTTTATAAGAATGGACAGTTTATTAAGAATAGAAATGTTTTCATAAGTTTCATAAGAATAATGTTTTAAAGAAAGACAATTGTTTGTTATTAAGGAAATGTTTTATGAATAAGGACATTGGTTATAGAATAGACATGTTTTATAAGAATAGAACTGTTTTTATGAATATACATTGTTTCATAAGAATAGACTGTTTCATAAGAATAGGGACTTGGTTTATAAGAATAGACATGTTTATAAGAATAGACATGTTTTATAAGAATAGACATGTTTCATAAGAATAGACATGTTTATAAGAATAGACATGTTTCATAAGAATAGACATGTTTATAAGAATAGACATGTTTTTTAAAGAATAGACATGTTTTAAAAGAAAGGACATGTTTCATAAGAAATAGACATGTTTTTATAAGAAAGGAACATGTTTCATAAGAATAGACTGTTTATAAGAATAGACATGTTTATAAGAATAGACATGTTTCATAAGAATAGACAGGTTTATAAGAATAGACATGTTTCATAAGAATAGACATGTTTCATGGTTCTACTCTGGGTAGGGATAGGTCAAACTTTTCAGCCTAGCTCCAAAGCAGTAACAATGTAATAATACAAAATTATTGTTCCTTTGACACAATATAAGGAATTTGATACGCGAATACACCAAGTGGCTTATATACAAATAACTACTGTCTGTTTCACGAAACCTCAACAAATTATACGGCTCTATAAACAATACAAAAACAATTTTATTTTTGATAATATTGAATTTTATCAAAATTTTAAAATGTGCCTTCTTTTTATTCCACTATAACTTCTTTACCGTATGAGCGATTAGCTTGGAACTTCACACGCATATTTCTCATCATTCATGTTTTCATTTCCCGCCCCACGCATGTGCCCCCCTTACACTCGTCCCCCGTGTCAAGGTCAAATAACTTCAGAATCAGTAGATGTGTGCGCGTTTCTCCATTCCACAATGAATTCTTTACCGTATGAGCGATTGGTATGGAACATCATGTGTATGTTTGTCATCATACATATTTTCATTCCCCGCCAGACCCATGCTCCCCACTTTCCCAACGTCAAGGTCAAGTAACTTTGAAATTACATATTCCGTAGATGCGTGCGAGTTTCGCAATTCTCCTATAATTTCTTTAGTGCGATTGGCTTCAAACGTTATGTGCATGTTTCTCATCATTCATATTTTCATTCCCAGCCCCACCAATGCTCCCTCCGTGCCCAAGGTCAATTTCAAATAACTTTCACATGCAATTAGTGATGCGTGCGCGTTTCTCCATTCTCCTGTAACTTCTTTACTGTATGAGCGTTTGGCTTAACATTTTATGTGCATGTACCGCCACAGCGATGGGATACATACCGTCGGCGGCGTTGTTGTATTATATATTGTACGTACACCCCTCACAATGCATATGCGCCGAAACAATTTTATCCCGTCAACACAGTGCGTATGGACCGTGAAACACGGTGCTGTGAAACATTTTTGATATCCTGTCAATACGACATACTCACTGCGGTGGCTGGGGTTATTTTGTTTTGCATTTTAAAGCCATTTGTATGCGTTGACAGGATGAATAGAATAGTAGGTCAGTGCCGTGAATGGGAAAATATCTACAAATATAGACCCACGAGACGTCAATATAGAACACATATTGACGGCTTGCGTTCCATTGCGTTTCAATGGGAAATGAAAGTAATGTATATATTACGGTTGAAATCTTAGTGTACACAAGTTCCTACGAGAACCCTATCGTGTACATGTTATACCTGAGTATAGTGACAACTGTACTGGCATCCTTTCTGGTATCTGTATGTTTTAATCTCGTCATACCACGATGTCATGGCGGCTTTGATGTTTTCAATGATGTCCGTACCCGTGCTGTACGCTATGTTCTCTCCCCTGCTGCCGGCTTGTTGGTGTTTGTACACGCATTTGCTTAACCATGCGTCCGCCTCCAGCGCCAACGTGTTGCTCCACGTCTAGTCACGTGATAATAAAACATGAATGTACAGTGAAACCTCTCTAAACCGCACACGCCTGGACCTGTCCGGTTTAGAGATGTTCAAATGTAAATGACGCATATGACCATTTCGCGACATACTTATGTCTTTTGCAATCATGATCATGCATTATTATCTGAGATGCGTTAACAAGAAGTCTCTCAAAATGAGATAACAAATATGTCTTCGAATCGGGTTTAGAGAGGTTCCACTGTACTCGCATCTCAATTTTGATATTGAGCTTCTAAATAAGCTTGCTTTCAATCCAATCCCATTTCTATAGTACTGTATATAGTCGTAACATTGACATTGATAATGAACTTGTAAACCATATGCAAATAAAATATGTTTAAACTAATTAGCTGAACCGAAGCAGTGCCCGGTATCGACCAATCAAGTTTAAAAAAAATATATAAATAAGCAGCAAGTATCACATTTAGAATATACTACATGTATATGTACATGCTGATCAAATAAATATAACTACATTTATTAATAGTAACGATTATATGCAAAAGGGAATAATAATTTATTGCTTAAGCCATGCTGGCTCTTGAGCACAATTGTAATAACACAAAACATACAAGCAACATGGCAATGCAAGCAAGGTGACAGACAGTGGACATGAAAAGTAGTGTATGTATACACTAAATGTGTTTGTGAATATATTACCAAACACGGACGAATGCGGTAGAAGTTAGAACTTCGCGCCAGCATATATATTTTATCAGACTCAGCTCGGAATTCCGAGGATCACTCGTTTCCTAGCATTGCCTGATAAACTTGATATCAACAGACACTAGCCTGGTATTCTATATGTATTATATGCAATATGCTTCGATGCCCACATGCCGCATATCTTCTCGATGACTGGTACCTGAAACGTAACACATCTCAACCATAACCCTTTCGGACGGTACAGAAATATGAATAAGCGTTACGTCTCTGTAAAAAGCTCAATGATAACCCCAAGCATGGGAATGGATACCTCATGTAACGTATATATCGCAGTTATGACATCACGGCTATGGACGCCGGTGGTAAATTGTGAATTACTTTGTATATATTTTATGGAATACATCTGAGTTAATCTAGCAATTATGCAACATGATTGTCTGAGCCTCGGCTGTAGCACAGCTCCGGGTCAGCCAGTATTTAATACTTATAGTTTACAATACTTAGTTTAACTGATGAAATGCAGTATACACAATGACCAGATAAAGTCAGACATATTAAGTTTGTTTCTTAATGACAAAAATACTAAGTATTCATGGTGACACACTTTCGGACAGAAATATTACTAAGTTAAGTTCTCATTTTCGAAATGTACACATTCGGAAAATATTCTTGACTTAACTTGATTGTCTGAGCTTGAGATGTAGCACAACTCAGGCTCAGCCAATCAAACTGTTCTAGTTCAAACACAATATTCAAATATTTCGTAATAAATTGACAAGCATTGGTAAGCTTAGCGCGGACGGATGTGTATATTACCAGTTTGTGCATGTTGGTCGAGCCATGCAACCTTCTGACACAATTGTGCGTATTGACGATCATAGTTAAGTATGCGTTCGCGGTCTCACCGGACACCCGCACCGCTGCCACCACAATCAGGATCAATCCAACGGTTACTGGCGCCATCATTCTGAAAATATATGGAATAATCGAGAATAATCGTGTACAGTGGAACGTATCTAAACCGAACACCTAGTAAACATATATTTGTTAATTTTGATACGATTCACTGCGATGAATAAGTAATGATAATGTATGTGCATGACGGCAAAACACTCGGACAAGTATTGCAGTGTTCAAATGTCATAAATACAATGAAACATCTTTAAACCGGACACCCTGTGGACCTCCCAGGGTGTCCTGTTTATAGAGGTTCCACCGTATTACATCGAGACAACTATCTCATGAGCAAACATGAAATACTTGTTCTTATATATACAATGTGGACCTCCCAGGGTGTCTTGTTTACAGAGGTTCGACTGTATTACATCGATACAACTATCTCATGAGCAAACATGCAATACTCGTTCATATATATACAATGTGGACCTCCCAGGGTGTCCTGTTTACAGAGGTTCCGCTGTATTACATCGAGACAACTATCTCATGAGCAAACATGCAAGACTTGTTCATATATATACAATGTGGACCTCCCAGGGTGTCCTGTTTACAGAGGTTCCACTGTATTACATCGAGACAACTGCATCATGAGCAAACATGCAATACTTGTTCATATATATACAATGTGGACCTACCAGGGTGTGCTGTTTACAGAGGTTCAGCTGTATTACATCGAGACAACTATCTCATGAGCAAACATGCAATACTTGTTCATATATATACAATGCACGATGACGTACAGTGGCACTTTTCTGCTCCTTACCTATTTGTATATACTAATATAATAACAGTATTGCAGTGTTCAAATGTCATAATTACAACGAAGCCCCTCTAAACCGCACACCCTGTGGATCTCCCATGGAGTCCTGTTTACAGAGGTTCCACTGTATTACATCGAGACAACTATATCTTGAGCAAACATGCAATACTTGTTCATATATATTCAATGTGGACCTCCCAGGGTGTCTTGTTTACAGAGGTTCCACTGTATTACATCGAGACAACTATCTCATGAGCAAACATGCAAATTTTTTTTATTTATTATAATGTGGAACCTCCCAGGGTGTCCTGTTTACAAGTTCCACTGTATACATCGAGACAACTTATCTCAGAGCAAACAGCCAATACTTTGCCCATAATATATACAATGTGACCTCCCTGGGTGTCCTTTTACAGAGTTTCAACTTGGTATTACATCGAGACAACAATATCATGAGCAAACATGCAATACTCGTTACATATATATACAATGTGACCTCCCAGGGTGTCCCTGTACAGAGGTCAATTGTACATCGAGACCAATATACAAGCACAGCATCTTGTCATATATATACAATGTTGGATCTCCCAGGGTGTCTTACAGAGATTACACTGTATTACAGACTCTATCTCATGAGCAAACATGCACTAATTGTTCATATATATACAATGTGGACCTCTCAGGGTGTTCTGTTTAGAGAGGTTCCACTGTATTACATTGAGACAACTATCTCATGAGCAAACATGCAATACTTGTTCATGTATATATACAATGTGGACTCACATGGTGTCCTGTTTACAAAGGTTACACTGTATTACATCGAGACAACTACATCATGAGCAAACTTGCAATACTTGTTCATATATATATACAATGTGGACCTCCCAGTGTGTCCTGTTTACAGAGGTTACACTGTATTACATCGAGACAACTACATCATGAGCAAACTTGCAATACTTGTTCATATATATACAATGTGGACCTCCCATGGTGTCCTGTTTGCAGAGGTTCCACTGTATTACATCTAGACAACTATCTCATGAGCAAACATGCAATACTTGTTCATATATATATACAATATGGACCTCCCAGTGTGTTGTTTACAGAGGTTACACTGTTATTTACATCGAGACAACTATCTCATGGAAAACATGACAATTGTTATATTATATTACAATTGGAACCTCCCAGGGGCCTGTTGTTTACATATGTTCCACTGTATTACATGGGGACAATACTCATGAGCAAACTTGCACTACTTGTTCCATTATATATCAATGTGGACCTCCCGGGTGTCCTGTTTATAAGAGGTTCAACTGTACAATCGAGACAAAACTTTCATGAGCAAAACATTGCAATATCGTTCATATATATACAATGTCGACCTCCTAGGGTGTCTTGTTTACAGAGGTTCCACTGTATTACATCGAGACAACTATATCATGAGCAAACATGAAATACTCGTTCATATATATACAATGTGGATCTCCCAGGGTGTCTTGTTTACAGAGGTTACACTGTATTACATCGAGACAACTATCTCATGAGCAAACATGCACTAATTGTTCATATATATACAATGTGGACCTCTCAGGGTGTTCTGTTTAGAGAGGTTCCACTGTATTACATCGAGACAACTATCTCATGAGCAAACATGCAATACTTGTTCATGTATATATACAATGTGGACCTCCCAGTGTGTCCTGTTTACAAAGGTTAAACTGTATTACATCGAGACAACTACATCATGAGCAAACTTGCAATACTTGATCATATATATACAATGTGGACCTCCCAGGGTGTCCTGTTTACAGAGGTTCCACTGTATTACATCGAGACAACTATCTCATGAGCAAACATGCACTAATTGTTCATATATATACAATGTGGACCTCCCAGGGTGTTCTGTTTAGAGAGGTTCCACTGTATTACATCGAGACAACTATCTCATGAGCAAACATGCAATATTTGTTCATGTATATATACAATGTGGACCTCCCAGTGTGTCCTGTTTACAGAGGTTCCACTGTATTACATCGAGAAAACTATCTCATGAGCAAACATGCAATACTTGTTCATATATATATACAATGTGGACCTCCCAGTGTGTCCTGTTTACAGAGGTTACACTGTATTACATTGAGACAACTACATCATGAGCAAACATGCAATACTTGTTCATATATATACAATGTGGACCTCCCAGTGTGTCCTGTTTACAGAGGTTACACTGTATTACATTGAGACAACTACATAATGAGCAAACATGCATACTTGTTCATATATATACAATGTGGACCTCCCAGTGTGTCCTGTTTACAGAGGTTACACTGTATTACATCGAGACAACTACATCATGAGCAAACATGCAATACTTGTTCATATATATACAATGTGGACCTCCCAGGGTGTCTTGTTTACAGAGGTTCCACTGTATTACATCGAGACAACTATCTCATGAGCAAACATGCAATACTCGTTCATATATATACAATGTGGACCTCCCAGGGTGTCCTGTTTACAGAGGTTCCACTGTATTACATCGAGACAACTATCTCATGAGCAAACATGCACTACTTGTTCATATATATACAATGTGGACCTCCCAGGGTGTCTTGTTTACAGAGGTTCCACTGTATTACATCGAGACAACTATATCATGAGCAAACTTGCAATACTCGTTCATATATATACAATGTGGACCTCCCAGGGTGTCCTGTTTACAGAGGTTCCACTGTATTACATCGAGACAACTATCTCATGAGCAAACATGCAATACTCGTTCATATATATACAATGTGGACCTCCCATGGTGTCCTGTTTATAGAGATTCTCCACTGTATTACATCGAGACAACTATCTAATGAGCAAACATGCAATACTTGTTCATATATATACAATGTGGACCTCCCAGAGTTTCCTGTTTACAGAGGTTCCACTGTATTACATCGAGACAACTATCTCATGAGCAAACATGCAATACTTGTTCATATATATACAATGTGGACCTACCAGGGTGTCTTATTTGTACAGAGGATCCACTGTTTATACAACGAGACACTATATCATAGCAAACATGCAACTTACTGCACCTTTACTTCATGAGCAACATGCAAACTAACGTGTTCATATATATACAAGATTCGTGTCCTGTTTACTGAGGTTCCACTGTATTACATCGAGACAACTATCTCATGAGCAAACATGCAATACTTGTTCATATATATACAATGTGGACCTCCCAGGGTGTCCAGTTTACAGAGGTTACACTGTATTACATCCAGACAACTATCTCATGAGCAAACATGCAATACTTGTTCATATATATACAATGTGGACCTCCCAGGGTGTCATGTTCACAGAGGTTCCGCTGTATTACATCCAGACAACTATCTCATGAGCAAACATGCAATACTTGTTCATACTTGTTTTGGAAACATATAATACAAATAAATCATACTACTAAATAAATACATGCTTAGAACACGTGGTATGCATATTATATCGTGGCATGAAGCCATGGTATTTATGTTGCAGTTCCGGGAGATTTTTTGTCCTTAGTGCACTATAGACAAAAGGAACAGTGTGTATAGCTATTGTAAAATATTACTAGTTGCCAAAACTCGCACATACATGTAAGCTCATACACAGTTCTTTCCCTGTTAAGCATCCGCGGGCGGGTAGGTTTTGAGAGTGGTTCTGTGAAAACAAACAAACTCTGTATGCTATTTGACACTGTTTACTGGCGAAGTAATATGAAAACTAATTGGGGACGTGTGCACGTTTTATATCCATCAATGCATGTATAACACTTAATAAATTTAATTATAGTATTTTCTTCTTATTTTTTTTTAAAAGTTTGATGGCGGAAATTTTAATGTATATGCTAAAAACTTCCTCAACCCTTTGCAGAGTTGAGGAAGCTTTTAACATAAATTTACATTCGTTTGACCTTGTTTGTTTTTACCGGATACGTAGGTAGGTTTTTGGTCACCTGGGTGGACGCTTAATAGAGAAAAATAATGGCATGGCCTAATCATATATAAACATATATGTGGCTCTGATGGCAGAAATGGAGCTTATGGGATTTGTGACCAGTTTAGATCCAGATCGGTCTATTAATCCGTACTGTCTGATGAGGATCATCACTGTTCGTCATTCCATCAATGAAACACCCGGCATACTTGTAACAAACAGTATATACCGTTATCAGGCTACATGTACATAAGTGTGCTATTTGATCAGAAGCTACACTGGTCACAAATCCCATAAGCACCGTTTCTCCAGTCACATATAGAGAAAAACGACCATCATCTGTATGGAACGCCAAATCTACAAAAGTTCAAATAAATAATGATAGATCTAAATTATTAAAGCTAGCATTAAATATTTGGAGCTAGCTCTAATAGCTAGCAATAATTATTTTAGTTTATGTAGATTTGGCGTTCCAGGAACACCAAATCTACCTGGAACGCCAAATATATATATAAACTCAAACAATTAATGCTAGCTCTACATATTTAATGCTAGCTCTAAATATTTAATGCTAGCTCTAATTATTTAGTATAAACATATTGTATTCATATTATGTTACATGATATGTACATGATTATTGAGAGTTAGAAATAATTATTTATGTTTGTGTATATTTGACGTTCTATACATCTGCTCGATACAGGATACATATGGGCCGCGCTATGTGAAAACCAGCCTTAATGACAACGTCACGAAAGCTGTGAAATGACGTCGCGAAGTTGGCGCTTCAACGCAGCCCCAACTTTCACATTTTGACGCGAATTTTACATTTTTCATGCTCGAGTTTTCTTCAAAAAAATGTGAATTTATTCTCTGTTGGATTAAGCAAAGCAGACCAAATGGAAGAGGAGCTTGTGGTGAGTACATTTTCAATACATTTGTTTTATTTTTTACTAAAGGAATCGTATATTTTCTGGAAACTGTCTACCAGTAGGCCGAGGCTGAGACTCACTCGGTAAAATATACCGCCACATGCGCAATGGTGGTTTATCTAAATGTATCTAATTTCAGAAATCTGAATTGATTGCGGCAAAATGTTGACGAATCAATTGGAATGACTATCTAGATCTAGCAATTCCATTTGGATCTAGCTTGTTTACTTGTTTTATATTGCATTATCATTTCCAAAAAAATACAAAGTGAGCAGCAGGCCACGTAATACAAAATGAGCAGCAGCCACGTAATTGTATGCAGATGGGGTGGCTCGGTGCACCACACGATTTTAAAACGTTTCATTAATTCATAGGTTTTATTATAGGAATGAATGGCCTTTTTGTGGAATTTATCGGGGTATAAACTTGAAAAAGTCGCGGGAATACTGGACGAAGGCTGGAAGGCCTCGTCCAGTATTCCCGCGACTTTTCCAAGTTTATATCCCCGATAAATTCCACAAAAATGCCATTCATTCCTTATAAATTCCAGCATTTTAAATAAATTAATCAAGAAAATGTGTTTATTTTCTGTTTTCTTAAGAATTATTTTAACTGCGCCTCACGGTTACGGAAAGTAGTTCGGCGTGGGAGTTTACTGGGATATACATTTTGGACAGAGACTTGCTACGGGCCAATCAAATGTTAGGGAATTGTGTAAATATTTTTGTGCTGGAATTATTCAACTATAAATCTAGTTTCTTAAATTGATAAGTATGTAGTTACGCATATATATCGGTATTAACAAATAAGGCATAATTTGTTCTTTCGCAACGTTCGACAATATAGCGCCAATTTAAAATTATACACGACAGCCCTGACTACACAATAACAGCAATTCTACACGACAACCCTGAATACACAATAACAGCAATTCTACACGACAGCACTGAATACACAATAACAGCAATTCTACACGACAGCCCTGAGTACACAATAACAGCAATTTTACACGACAGCATTGAATACACAATAACAGCAATTCTACACGACAGCCCTGAATACACAATAACAGCAATTCTACACGACAGCCCTGAATACAAAATAACAGCAATTCTACACGACAGCCATGAATACACAATAACAGCAATTCTACACGACAGCCCTGAATACACAATAACAGCAATTCTACACGACAGCCCTGAATACACAATAACAGCTATTATACACGACAGCCCTGAATACACAATAACAGCAATTCTATCGATTAGGTTTATATAGGCGTAATAGACGGCCCGCCAGGGCATGAACAAACACATTTGATGGCAATTTTTGTTACAAATGGGTACCCATGCTAGTTTATATCTATGATGGGTAAACTTTCGGATAGGGGTGGGTACCCCTCAAATTTGACATTTGAAGGTCATTTCAAGGTCATTTAGGGGTTAAATAAAAAATAATCATAGGTGTCTTAATGTTTGCCATGTATAGGTAATCATCACTCATAAAATCAATGTTGAAGATGGAAGCAAGTTAAATGTTGGTAGTACTATTATTGTTAGTAATGAAAAATTAAAAATAAAGAATAGCAAATCAAAATGGCCGCCCAAATAGTGAAACTAGATGGAAAAACCAACATGTTCGTGCATATGCAACATAAACTAGCTCTGTTTATCTGTTTGTTACTGAATGTCTTCACAAAATCAATATGTATCATGGTATGACATTTAATAAAATATCATATGAGATCATTTACTAACTTAAATTCCAAGATGGCCGCCAATAATTACATATGTGAACTTTTCAAATGAATAACTTGTAAATTGCCACGACTCCACTCCAGACTCGGAATTTATCATTTCAACATTTGTGTTTACAAACGGGTGCTCAAAGTGGGTTATACCTTTCAAAACTATACATTTAGATATGGGTCTATACTCAATTTGGGCTGTTTGGGGGCAGTTCCAATGCCATTCATGGGTCAAATCATGACAAAAAGCTCAGTTTTTCTGCATTTCGCTATTTGAAGGCATACATAACTCATACATGTAATAATAAACAGTGTCGAGCATGACCTGTTATTAATTGGCTGTTATTACTATATATTAAGGTAAATCATAGTAAATCATCCAGGTAATGTAGAAATAAATATTCAAGATGGCCGGCAAACTGCAAAATATGCAATAAAAAAATGTCAAATGTAATCTTGCCACGTAGAACAACCAGTTCTAAATATGCTATTTATGTTTTTTATACCATTAAAGTTTGGTATGATATGTCATTTACTATTATACAAGGACATGTAATTTAATAATTTTAAATCAAAGATGGCCGCCGTTAGACACAATGTCATAGTGTTCAAATGGTCAAATGTTTCATTGTGATATTTCCTGGATGTACATGTAAAGTGAAATACGTTTTGTTCAAGTTGTGTGTACTACTATGAGCCAATATGGGTCATTGTGTTTGATCAGTAAATCTTCCCATGAGGTAGTACCCCAGACTACATTTGATTTTCAAAGAATCAAACACAGTGAGTCATTTTCACAGCTATCGTTAGAGAAATTTGCAAATATCTTGCATATGGTTGTCAGACAGGAATTGTGAATCATTTCCTATCAACAATACAGTTATTCACCTACCAATGTGTTCACCAATGATCGGGGCAGTACATACCCAAATTTGACATATGTATAGAAACAAACACTTGTTACCACACTCCTCTGGATTGGTCAAATACAAATTTAATTATAATTGCATGTAGGACGCACCTCTAATTCCATAGGTGGTAAATATATTACCATGTGAATTTGCTCAACAGTATACTCTCGCCATGGCTTATACTGTTCGCATGTCGGTTAATTATCATTCATTACAATATATGTACTGTCCAACAAACATTAACTTGTGATTAAAATGAAGTCATGTTGATTTAGCAGAGAATCTTGCAATTATATCTCACACAATTATTCCCAACAAAGAACATCATAATGTTTTCAATATCACAACAAAGATCATGCTGAATTACCTGCAAATTACTGCATTGTGATATTGAAGATACTGCCTCATTGAAACATATATCGATTAACAGCATAACGTTAATGTTACGCGCTGATGGAGAGTCATTATTGCGAGTAGATATGGCTTGTTTCTCGTTTTGAGCATGCAATTCAAGGATTTGTGAGCGTAATACGATGCAGCTGTATCATTCGGTGTGATCCATATACTTTGATTGATGCCTTACATATACGGTTTAGCCTTACCGTATTAGAGTGTACGTGTACCTGATATTACAGCATAATGCCTCGTTCGACTAGAGCGGTTGCTAACATGAACTGTGCATGATATGCGGAAGCCACTTCATGCATTGAAGCGAAGAAGACAATTTTCACCTGGCGTAGTATGTGTGATAATTATTATGACCATCCATAGGAGAATGGCATTGCGTGCATACTGCCTAGTAGAATGACAATTGTTTATTTATGCAATGGTCTATCAGATCAGGAAATGAGGTTTTATACTTCACTATCTTGTGACCTAATTGTGACCTAAATTCATCATGTGAATGAAACTCCAGACAATTCTGGATACAGCATAGCTCTGACATAGCGGCAACAGGCTATTTGTATAGTGTTGAAACACTTTTACTAGTAATACACATTGCTAAAAGGATCCTAACACACTGTTATTTCAACACATCTCCACAACTGGATCACCATATTTTGATGAGAGCTACATACATGTATGTCCAGATGCGACGTTGAATATTATGATGTGACATTAATCATTCATCATAATCCTGTGCTATTCTGTCTAGGAAACCACACTATACCCAAACAGATACCAGTCCTGAATTTTAAAAGTGTCTGGCATTCACTTCTAGGAGATGCAACAATCTCACAGTAACTCATAAATATTTCTATGTATAAGGGAATTTGTTTGCAATAGTGAATTTGTTGTATTTTACAGTGGCTGGTTAACTACAACTACAAGTACATTACGTTTGTTTAATATTAAGAGTCATTCATTATGCCAATAGTACAGCAAAACAAAAACACAACAAATGAGACACAGCGAACCATGACAACGGGTAAAGCGGTATCCAGTCATGACAAACAACGCAATCGTCGACTGACAAATAAAACAATAACAAAGTTTAGTAATGTTGATAATGCGATGTATGACAGCTGTCACAGTGGTATTGTTGTCTGCAGATATCTGGAGAATCTGAAGCATTGTTATTGAAGAAGATCAATTCTGCTGATTAATTAGTCCACACTAAAATATAATAGACCGCATATGTTACTACATCACTCAATCATTAGATACTGTACAAGATGTATAAAAGGTTTATGATTCGTGAGGGTGGAGAGAGCATATAATACAAGATGGTGATAAACATTAGAAAGTTACCATTTATAGGGATTGCCATGATGAAATTAGTGGTAACAGATGGTGTGCCAGCTATATCCACATACATATATTATTATATGTGTATCAAGCGTGTCAGCCATCTTTTATTTTAAAATTATGATTAACTCAACTCTAAATTGCCACATACCATGTAACAATTAGCGAGGAAATCTCGTACAATTTATATTTTGACCTAATCTGACTACAGAAACAATGTGTGTTATTTTCAGTTTTCAGTTTTCCAATATGGCGGATCTTCAATTTGAAGGCCTATACCAAAATATACGCATTTCAATCAGAATGTTGTACCGAAAACTACACAAAACTGTAAAAAGACATCTCATTTTTTGTTTTTGTTCATCTGGTTACATAGATATTTCATTTTATACTTTTCAAAATTGAATGTGGGGCTCCATGAAATGCAACTCCAATTGCCCCAATTTTAAAATATGTTCTGTTAGTTTAATTAATAATACAAAATTAAGGATAACATTACTCATAAATACGATGAAAATGACATGCTAATCGGAAATATCTTCATTCTCAGCAACAGGCTAAATGAGAACCAAATTAATACAACATACTGTTTAGACGGCCATCTTGGATTTACTAACAGTAACGTTGAGAAAATGTTATCAATACGTTTGTAAACAATTCCTCTATCGTAAAATATACTTATTATCATTATCGCTATTAAAATGGCTTAAGTATTAACAAAGATATGACGTACAGCATGATAGTTTCTTGTTTTTTAGGCAAATTGGCGGCAAACAGACAATGAGATGTACGTCATGGCAACGTTAATAGACAATAGTAATGCACAAAATAGTGACACAAAGAGAGGGAAAAAGCGACAACGACTTAGGAGTAAGTACAAATTACTTGGAAGAAAAGTTTGCAAGAAAGTGTTCATGTTGGCGTTCGACATTGAAAAACATAATTTGCGAAATGTTGTAGCACACGCCAACGAACACGGTGCTGTTGCAAGAACAAACGCAAACGCTGGAAGATGGCCCGCACATTAACTTGCATTTAATGATGTAAAACATGTTGTACAGTTTATAACAAACTATACTGCAGAATGTGGATTACCACAGCCCGCCGCGCCACGAAGAAGAGATAACACGCCTCTGATATATCTAACCAGTCAAACAACAAATGAAAATAGAGCATGATGTTATTAGCCGATCAAATCAGGGTAAAGTGCATCGAACATATGTAGGTGTCTCTGGTAACATTGTCAATGGTAAACTATTTTCGACCACAGTTCTGTACCCAGCGTTGACATTTTTCTCGATTTTGTGCAGGTCTTGGAAACCCGTTCCCAAATCCATCCAATAGCAGCAATGCCATAGCAGCAATGTTTTGTTGTCACCATTATGTTGCGAAATATTCCAGCGTAACACCTGTACTGTATGCTCTATTTATCTACAAATTACACTCCGCAATACACAAAGTTGTAGTCAATGTGTGTTTGTCCGAATTATGTGGCAGCATGCGAGTGGGCGGAGCTACCAGGGCTATATATATCTAGCGGTTACAGTGTCATCTAAAAATAGACGCAAGCTCCTGCGTATTCAGGCACATGCCCAGATTGGCCTAATGTGCCCCATCCGTGATTTTTTGCGCGATGTCGGGCGCAAGACAATCAATAATTTGCGGCATTGACAATAATTAAGGGGGATTGCCGCAATCGCGCGTGCTGGATGCATCCCTGCCATCCCTGCATGATACGTAAACAAATCAAAGTTGGCTATGAAGGGCAATTCTTCGTTTTGATTGGTGGAAAATTTTGTGAATATTAACTAGCGTCAAATGACGCGCATACGCGATCCAATGGGATAAACCCGAGATGCTGGGATAAACCCGAAATGCTGGGGTTGCTAGTAAGGAGATTTTGAGCAGAGGTCGATTATAAATTAGCCGAATAAACACATTTTACGCGATTATACGTGGCTGAAACTTGTTCTGTTTAATAAATAAAAGCTTTAAATTAGCCCAATAATCGGCGTATGTTGGCGTATATGGCCATTAGAGCCAACTATGGACTTCAACAACAATAACTTCCGGGTTAAATCTCTTCCGGCGTTCAGCTCATTACGTATTCAAAATTGTGTTATTTGGCTATATTTCAAGTTTTAAACGGAGATAATTGCCAAAAATGCAAACTTTATCGGTTGATGCAATTTGGAAGTGATACAGAAAAATTCGCGTTCGTAGATTACCGAATAGCGGAGAAAAGGGTTGCTACAAACTTTTTCAGAATTCGATGGATAACCAATATATTAGCCGATCTATAAATGGATCGGCTAATAAAAACGAGCTTCACGAAAAATACGTTTTGAGCTGTGCGGAATCAGATGACCGTCGTGCGGTTAAAACATCCACATTCAACAACATCTGGAGAGAGTGCCTGTCACGTATCAAGATCGCTACACCGAGAGACGATGTGTGTGCTGTTTGTGAACAGATTAGGAAAACCATCATGGATGCTGTAACGGAAAAAGAAAAGCTTACTGTTGACAACGCAAACAATGAAGGATCACATTGTCTGTGCGCAAAATGAGAGACACATACAACCGCTGTATAAAACAAGCGAGATCATCTCACGACGACAACTTTGAGGACAAGTATGTTCATTACACATTTGACTTCAGCCAAAATGTTTCTATTCCCCATCAGTTCCGACAAATGGGCCCACTATACTATGTTTAAAAACAAGAGGGCCATGATTGCCCTATATCGCTCACCTGTTCATTATAAGACCATATTATATAATTTGACCCCTATTTAACCCCATTTTTGACCCAGGGGTCACTATTTTAACAAATTTGAAAAAGCATTGTACATCGATAATTTCTGCCAATTTCTGAAAAGGCTTTGCCAATGGATCATAACTGCGAAGTTTGCTACTGTCGCGTGACACGTGCATTCTTGTATATTCCGGATTTCCGTATAATTGTATATTTGTGATGTGTGGTACTGTGTTGTATGGTTGTGCGTATTATTGATTTCACATACCTGTGATTCCACATACCTGTGATTTCACATACCTGTGATTTTTACATACCTGTGATTTAGCATGTACATTTGCCATGTACAATGTGCGTGTAATAACGGGGCTTATGTTGTATTGGTGGAAATACGTTTATGCGTGTCCTTTTTGCGGATTTAAATACACGTCCATTTTATGAGCAATGTTTTACTGATGTCACGCCATATTTGCCACAGACTCTGCATATGTGTGGTAGAGGACTCTTTGACTGCGTGTGCTGGATTCGCTAGTTAATCGACCCCTTTTGGTATTACGGACGTCCACTATCCGTGCGCGGCTGAGTGTTTCCGCGTGTCAGTTCACCAGATAAGGGACCTTCTGTAGGTGAAGCCAGTATAGAGCGCAGACCATACCATGGTCTGCCCTGTTATGTATGCTACGGGTTAGTGTTTCAGCATAGCCTGGTACTGGCCAACACGGATATATCAGATCCCATACTGGTGATGCTTTATGTCGTGATATTTCCGTAAATAACCACGATATTTGAGTTTAGTATGTGCTACACTCTCATTTGAGTGTACAGCCCGTAGTACCGATATGGACGGGTTTGGCGGGGCCAAATAGCGACCCTCGTATGTCGAGACCAGTCGAGTCCATTTCGCATTCTGTGATCTGGGTCTATAGTGTGCAGATTTATGGTAATGTGGGATATACCATGTTGGATGGTATTTATTCAGCGAGGGCTGTACACTAGTTTGGTTGGATTTATGGCGTGGGAACATATATTTATGCCAAATACAACCCGCGGGTGAAATGGCAAAAGCTATGGTTTTGTAATATTTATGCTGAGATGTCGAGCTAGGTTAGGCATATTCATTATTCCGTGCGTGGATTCGCTGGTGCGTATATAAGCGATGTCTCGCAATGTGTTGTGGGGACTCATATTTTCTGGTAGCAGAAGGATAGTGCTATATTCACCAGTGACACGGAGGATTTTGGTATGTACCTACAACATTTTATTTCAGCTGTGATTTGCCGTTGTTCGATTCCAGTTTTAGTCCGTTGTGCATCCTGTCTGTCCGTCTGTGCGTATTCGTCCAGTAATTGAGGCTCATTTCATTTTGTAGCCTCTTGAGATCGCTCCAGCGAGCCACATTGGATGTTTTGGTCCACTCATTGAGGGCAGACCAGTCAGTGCAGAGCACCAGGTCGTCCGAGTGTCCGTACGTCTGTCTGGCGCAGTGTGTGTAGCAGCTCAGGGTACAGGCCTGTATAGAGCAGTGTGTGATTGCTACATTGCGTTCAGCAGACAGTCACAGCCATAGATTAGTGAAGTGAAACACCATACACATATATCATATTATTATACTACCACCGAGTTGAATGTCACCTATGTGAAACTTTTCCCGGCGTCTTAGCCAAACGTGATAATCGCCATTTGTATTCTATCGGAATTTTACATCCGGTCTACCACTTCCGGTATTACAACCAATTGATTTCCGGTATTACAACCAATTGATTTACCATGATACTTTACATCCGGTCCACCATGTCAGGTTTGCTACAGTCGAGTGATTACCATAGGAACTTTACATCTGGTCCACCACTTCCGGAAATAATACTTCGCGACAGTCTACCTTTACTTCCGGTACCAGCTTCCGGAACATTATCGTTGTCGACTACCATGTGATGTAACCACATCCGGCTTTGACATTCAGACTTTGGATATACATTGCATAGGCAATACATATGTATACTTTGATAGTGTATGGTAATACTCCTAGCATGGCATATCATGGCTAAGGGATTGTAGTAAGACTACATATATTGTTTATTGATTAATCCACTTGAAGTTGGATTATAGCCATATTGTTGACTAGACCTCATACTGCGGGTGAGGCAGACCTTGGGACATTGATACTCAAAGGTTACCACTATCTATTGAGATACGCCAGCACTGGGGTAGCTCAGATGATTGTCATTTGTCCTCCAATGTTCGTTCTGCCATGTTGTACGTGTATGCTATTTCACTTTCATTAGCGATCACCAAAGTACTTGTGCATTCATAATACTGTCCACTACGGGACCATTGAGATACCACATACTAAGTTTATTCGTCTATAGCTCTTAAGTTGCGTTAGAGTATAACAGTCGATTGGCTTACAACCTTGTAATTGAATAGTATCATGCACCGTACAGTGATGTTCGCATATCAATGTGTCATGTATTCCTGCGTGTTCCCCCATGTAATACAGTGTATATTATAAGTGATTAAGTGACTACGTGTCCTTATCTACTCTAGCCTATCCCTTACACTTCAACTGCTTGTTACCACTTTTCGTTCGTCAGATCAAGCTATACTGGCCATAACGTCATAACATTGAAGTATACTTGGTTCATATGATAATAGGGGAGACAATTTGTCTGGATCATTCCTGACCTTGGTAATGACCTTGACGGCTATCAATGGCCAAGCGGTTTGTATGAAGAAGACGTTTGAAATCTCTAATAAAAGAACGACCTTTTGACCTTTCGGCGTCCATCTGGGATGATGTAATCATCTGATTTCGACAAAGTGCTCATAAGTGATCGTTTCGTCCATACATTCGAATTGATATATGACATTACCATATTCGGTCAAATGTTAAATTCGACCTCTTACTTGACCCCTCCTGCCCCGTCCATTTTTGACCCGGGCGCCACCATTTGAAGGATCTGAAACATCGTTAACTATCGATCATTCATATCAAGCTTCGTCGAAATCGGCCTGGCGGTTCGTGAGAAGATTTTTTGAGAATTTGACCTACATCTTGGATTTCGCGATGACCATCATTTTAACAAAAATGAAAAGGCATGACCCACTGACCATTACTGTGAAGTTTGGCCAATATTGGCCAAGTGGTTCACGAGAAGACGTTTTTAATCTATATTGAAGACCTTTTGGCAGCCATCTCGGATGACGTAATTACCTGATTTCGAGAAACAAAAGCTCCAGAGCGACCGTCTCGTCAATACCTTCGATTTGATATATGACATGACCATATTCGGTCAAATGTGACATTTGACCCATTCGGTCAAATGTGACATTTGACCCCTACTTGACCCCTCCTGCCCAGCCCCTTTTTGACCCGGGGTCCACCATTTGAAGGAATCTGAACCAGCGTTAACTATCGATATTTCATGCCAAGTTTTGTAAAAATCGGCCTGGCAGTTCGCGAGAAGATTTTTTTTAAGAATTTTACCTACTTTTCAACAGCGGCCATCTTTGATTTCGCGATGACCACCATTTAAACTGAAATTAAAAGGCTTGACCCAATAACCATTACTGTGAAGTTTGGCCAATATCGGCCAAGCGGTTCACGAGAACAAGACGTTTGAAATCTTTATTAAAAGAACGACCTTTGGACCTTTCAGCGGCCATCTTGGATGACATGACCATCCAATTTCGACAAAAAATGTACCATCGCCTCTTTGATACCTTCGATTTGATATAGACACGACCATATTCGGTCAAAAATAAAATTTGACCCAATTTGACCCCACGGGCCACGCCCATTTTTGACCCCGAGGTCACCATTTTAACAACTTTGAAAGAGCATTGTACGCCGATCATTCCTACCAAGTTTCGTCGAAATCCGGCTAGCTGTTCATGAGAAGATTTTTGCGGCCATCTTGGATTAGCGATGACCTCCATTTTAACAAATCTGAAAAGGCTTCACCCATGGACCATAAATTTTAAGTTTGGCTACCATGATCCAAGCGGTTCATCTGAAGAATAATTTTGAAAACTCTAATAAAATAACGACCTTTTGACCTTTCGGCAGCCTTCTTGGATGACATAACCATCCGATTTCGACAAAAATTGCACCAGAGTGATCGACTCGTTCATACCTTAGATTTGATATATGACATGACCATATTCGGTCAAAAAAATAAAATTTGACCCTAATTTGACCCCACGGGCCACGCCCATTTTTGACACCGGGATCACCATTTTAACAACTTTGAAAGAGCATTGTACATCGATCATTACTACCAAGTTGTGTCGCAATCCGGTGTGATGTTCTTAATTTTTGAAGAATGTGTGCTATTTTTAGACGGCGGCCATCTTGGATTACGTAATGACGCATTTTAACAATGTTCTAATCCCCCTACCTAAGGACCATGACCATGAAGTTTGGTGACTATAGGCCCAATGGTTACCGAGAAGACGTTTGAATATGTTCACGGACCACGGACGGACGGACACACTGCGGTAACAATAGCTCACAAAAAAAACCTGGAATGTCCCTTTAAATGACATATATGTGTGACTTACAATGTTAAACGCAAATTAATTGTGCTGTAGATATGTGTAGTCCCATATCAACCAGCGTATGTGTGCTATTATTGTTCGGGGCACTACGTTACATATGTCAATATTGTTTTATGACCATACTCTTTTGATATTATTGAAAACCAATTTATTTAAACACATTATGTCCAGGACCCGGCAAATGCAATTATTTTCGTGTAAGTACATACTTATATAATATAAGCGCTGAAATGAAATATTCTAAGATTACACACGTATTGCAATTTGTTTCAGGACAGAACAAAAACCAATATGTCATTGGATAATTCATGTGGCGAGTTATGACTGGGAAGCACAAACAGATAGAGAACTTGATGCAAGTTCTGGGCCATTCACGTTGCTTGGCCGATGGTGGCTTCGCCTCATTAAAGAAGCTGTACCGACGGACGGACTGTGACTCCGTCTACCAACTGGACGAAGTGGTCGACCGGTCATCGACAACAAACGTGGCAGTCCGGTACCCGGCGTGGCAGTGGCGGGATTGGAATGAGTTGTGTTTTACAACTATGGCTAGATCTTTGTAGACTTGTAAAGTTTCTTACAATCTGTATAGTTGATTATGGGTATGTACATATTTGTCAATAGGGTGTGATAGTGAACATGTTTATTTGAACATATACATGATTAATTCTACAACCTATCGCGTGCGCACACAATCACAGGCGGCGGCCATCGTACTTGTCGTACATGAGGAACACTGCAAGAGTTACCACTTGCCATTCATCGTGGGTCTGCATCCATGAAAATGGATTCATAAATACACAAACGGTGGTTTGTTTGATCTACAAATGGCGGAAACGTGTTACTCCCGATGATCAAACATGTGGTGTTCATTTCAGGCAGTACCAGACACGGCGGGTGTTGTGGTTCTGAAGGCGAGTTCTGGCGCTGAGGAGACCAGAGTGAACATACTCGAACAGAAGGACTATGCCTTTGAAGACGATTCCAGACCAGCAGGCGATCTGACCACAGGAAGACAGAACTATTTATATCGGATAGTGCGGCCATTCGTCCGACCATTACACCAGGACACAACATGCCCAGCTCCTGTGATGCCAACATAGGATACATGTATATCACACTAACTGATTTTTCTCAATTGGCCAAAGTATAACGCATAATTCCGTCGTTAATATACTCTGAAACAAAAATATAATTATTTAAGAAATATACATAAATGCAATAGTTTAATATACTATATTGCTATTATAACTTTTAGTATGCGATTATTTGTGATAGTGTCGCTGTTTTAATTTAGACTGTTGTCGCTGCTTGTTATAAAGATCTGGAAATCTGGACGCCTATTTTTTTTAATTTTTTTTTTAGGTTAGTAATGGAGTGATGACTGTTCTGGTAAATATACTTCTTCACTAGGCCGTATCTTCCCTGGTCCTCTGAGAATGTGTGGAGTTACGTTACGTTCGTATTATTATTTTTGTTTAGATTTTAGATAAATGGACGTAAAATAAAAAATATAAAGTATATTTTGATTTCTTTTTTGCATATTGTTTTTTAAAAGGTGCCTGCATTAGAAAATGTAAACAGGTGAAAATTGAAGATTTTGCGGTTTTCACAGAGCGCGGTCCATATATATATATTACGAGGCAACCAGGCTACGTAATTCTGCTGATGACTCGTGCGCACGTACATGTAGATGTACATGTACCGTATTATGTAAGTTCCTGCTTAATGAAAGGCTATAATGGTTTAAATAAAAGTCAACTTCCCTTATATTGATCTTTGCCTGGTACACGTATACTGAAACAAGGTCGCACATGAATAAGATACGGTACAGCTGGTCTACATACTATACTGAAAGGATAAAGAAACGCAGGGTAAACATTTGAGGTGATGTAAAGTGATGTGTTTGCTGTTATATACAATATTTTATAAGAGTATTAAAAAAACATCTTTAGTCAACACATTACCAAAATTGCATTAGGTTTTGACCGATAATTCATTAGTAATTGAATCACAATTGACAGTACCCCCAATATCGCACAGTGAAATCCACTGTTTTGTCAGTATCTCGTATGCCCCCCTCGCGCATCTGTCACAGCCCTGATTATCTTGTGCATGGAATTCATCAGTGCATTTATCCTTCTTATTGGGATATTGTTCCACTTCCAACAATGCAGTCCTTAGTTGGTCGAGATTTGAAGGGGTATTCCGACACACCCTTATCCTCCTGTCGAGTTCGTCCCACAGATGTTCGATTGGGAACAAATCGGGACTGTACGCTGGCCAGTCGAGTGGGTTAATGTTATGGTCAGCGAGAAAGTTTTGACAAACTCTGGCTACATGGGGCCAGGCATTATCATGCTGGAAAATTAGTTGACGCTGTTGCACAAATGAAACAACAACCGGGCGGAGGATTTCATCCCTATATCTTACGGCGGTTAAATTCCCGGCTACCACAATCAACGGTGACTGTACCCCGTGAGATATCCCTCCCCAGACCATAACCGAGCCACCCCCAAACCTATCCGTCTCAAGAACGCAAGCGTCGGCGAAGCGTTCCCCACGACGTCGGTATACACGACGTCGACCGTCCGGACGAAAAATAGTGAACCGGGACTCATCTGTGAAAAAGACTTGTCTCCATTGCCTCATTGGAAATCGTCTGGGAACATGTGCCGCCAACCAAGCCATACGACGCGCGCGACGTGCACGAGTGCTCGCAGACCCATGTAGGGACGACGTGCTCGCAGACCAACCTCGCGCAATCGATTTTACAGTTTTGGGGTGAATGTGGCGATTATGATTGCCTACCGTGTTAATAGCGGTTTCAGTGGCAGTAACGTGGCGATTACATAGGTGGGTGAGACGAATATCCTGTCTTGACGTCGTGACGTTACGCGCGCACGTCCCGATCTCGGTCGGTCGGCAACCCTTCCGGTCTCTCTCAGACGACGGACAAGACGTTCTATGGTGGAAACATTCACACCGAACTGCATAGCAACCTGCTGTTACGTTTGACCTTGCATTAGCAATGCAATAGCCTGACCCCTCTGAACTTCCGTCAGACGTACCATGATTGTGAGAGCTATAAATTCAGTGTAAATAGCGGAAAACGATGTGTATACCTCAAGCGTATCAAGTGGTATGACAAAATGTTTTGACGAACTTATCATCATCATGCTGCACGTGTTTTTGGCTTTTTATCACTTTCTCTATGTGGTACGGTGCATTACACGGTTGAGT
>CM055268.1:232659-366088 GCA_029237695.1 Conchocele bisecta | reverse complement strand
CGTTACAAAATATACATAGCCTCTGATTAACAGCAATGTGCTCATATCTACCAGTTTCTAACCTTATAGGTGCGACGCCAAATCGAAACTTTTCAAACGCTGATCTATGTTTAATTGGCAAAAACGTTCTACTAATATTTTTCAAACCCAAATGTATGTTTGTAAGTACGATAAGTGCGTAATTTATAACCGCCTACACCACTAACACTACTGTAATTGTTGATAAGAGCTTGCCATCCATCAACATATCCGACCATCATCGCTTCAACACCAGCATTTTGAATGGTGACTTTGTTAATAAAAGCATCAATGTTATTAAAATCTGCCAAGTTTAACATAGTAAAATTAGTGATCACTGAAAAGGGCCAATTTCGACATCCTCTACCAGCACTATTTAGTGCCCATTTAAACATTCGGCTGTTGATTATATCGATGTGCATATTGACAGATCTACTCCAATGGTTAGCAATAAATTTCCACTGTCGGAATATAGCCCAGATCGCCATACACCGCAGCCGTAGGTGTGTATCTACATACACATAGGAAGTATCGCATAGCCCTGTTCTGTATTGTATTAATACACGAGTAAGATTTAATACCCTTAATAGCGGCACCATAGGCAATAACTGACCAGACCATTGAGTCAAACAATCTCTTAAAAACATCACGAGACACTCCACTTATGTGCTTAGTTTTTGCTATGATCAAACCTAGTGCTCTACCAGCACTGTGCGCAATACTTTTCCTGTGATATTATAATCTAATGTTTCACTAAGAATAAGACCAAGATATTTGTATCTATCAACAATGCACAGTTGTTCGGGTCCACACATAAATAAGAAAACAGTTCGATGCACAGATGGCGGCCGAAAATGCACAATATTACTCTTTTGATTATTGTGTATGTGGATATATGCGCGAGTTCCGCAGCGTGCGATATGGCGCTACTTTATGAGCCCAATATCGTTGCGCGGCGGAATTTAGTGGCATATATCCATATACAAACCAAATAACTTTTTTTTTATTATATACGTACATCACTAGCAATTTATATGCGCCTATATATAAAATATACAACATATAATTAAAACAAACAATTTAGTGGCGATATAGAATGAACTATTTTGCGAGGTGAAACGTAGTTCCAGCACCGACCAATATTCACGAGACGTCGATATGGAAAAATGTTTACCGCTTGCGTTCCAGTGGGAAACGAAAATACATACCGCACATACTGTGAACCTCTCTAAACCGGAAACCCTGGAAAATCGGGCTGTAAATCGGGCATTTGATCATTATGGGCCATAGGTGTGTGCTATGTGATCACGAAGAGACATTATCACCTGAGATAAATGAACTATAAACGCTTCAAAAGTAAAATCACATGTGTTTTCTTGGTGTCCGGTTTAGAGACGTTCTATTGTAATAATAAAACATATCTGCCACGTATTTCACTTACCTTCAGTTTTTGTCGTACAGCGAAGACAGTTGGTAATATCTTCTCAGTCTAGACGGTAACTCGATCTTCAATGGCACTAGGTCCATACATACATACATCCATACATACATATAGAGTAACTGAAGGACCACGTGTCTAGAACTATCCAACCAATGGAAAGATCGGCATTGGCATCTGTCGTGGTCACCATTCATATTCTTGATTTGATTGATGTAAACAAATCCCATTTTTATTACAGGTACATGTGTGATTACAAATACAAACACCTTATGGATTTTGCGACCATTGTAGATCCAGTAATGCTTCTATAGTGTTGATAATTATCCTGTTCTCTCCAATATTCGTGCACTTTAGCAACAAACTACGCGCATGCGCAATAACACGAATTAGTGTGAATATGTTTTAACATGTAACAGATAAAACACCTACTAACAAGTAAACAAAGTTCTTTGTCAATAAAAGTTGAACAATAATAAAACAATCTTACATGAAATGGGGTGATGTTTACATTATCCGTGTCATCCAGACGATCTCATAAGATTCGTGCATTTGATTTTGGGATATTCAAGGGGGATCTTTTTGGCAAATGTACATATTGTATGTGATTCGCATTTGTGATGATGCTGATCAAAATGTACCCGATCGATATGTGGAGAAGATTTTGAGAGCAGAATTTATAACTCACCAAACAATTGGAGTTTTATTTTTGATAATTAGTTGTAGACGATGATGTTTTCCATACTATTCATGAGATTTGGGGATGTTATACCTATTTCTTCCTCATTTTCGAAGTCTTCCCCTCGGTCTTCACAGTAAAAGTAGATATAATTCGGACACACGCTATTGTCGGCATGTGCCGCTGATACGTATTTCCAAGGGTACACGAATCTTGTGGTGGCGCACGAAACTATGAGAGAATTGAATATCAGGCTTCATGAGTGAGCAAGATCAGACGTTTGCATATCCATAAACACCATAGGCCCCATTGGCTACGAAATAGTCTTAAAGGTACATGCCCATTGAATAGGCACAAACTGTTCTTACAAAAGTGTATAATTGTGTTACTATTCCACCAGTTCTAAACACCAGATATAATCATTTAGTAATATTTATTTTACTGATAGTGACTCGCGGTGGTATCAGGCTATTTTCAATTGCAAATGAGGCATGATACTATTTAATTATTTATGCTAATTAAATGCGTCACATGAACAAATAATAGTTTCAACAGATTATAAGGTATGATCATAGCACATCCAAAACATATACAGAGAATAAATATTAATGTCCGTTAACATTTTAAAGAAACAAGGTTATCGCCCCTGATATCAGTGCGGAAATTTACGTCTGATATAAAATGTATAATAATGCCAATAAATACGTGAGGTAGACAGAGTTTACATAATTTTGCACTTACGAACATTTTAGTCGTACGAAGTTTAGTGAAACGGGCCCCTGAGATGTGTGTACATGTATTATACATGTACATTTTGTATACGTACACTGTACAGTAGAACCGCTCTAACCCGGACACCGTGGGACCAAATTGTGTTTACCTTAGATATGTTGCACTGTAATGTATTTAATTGTCGTGTCTGTTCATGATTGAACATTTCAATAATTGTGCATTGAGTATGGGGACCTCCCAGAGTGTCCGAGTTACAGGGTTCTACTGTATATTTCCCTCAGATGATTATTTTAAGCCAACTTATAATGGAAAGTATGTATGTTTTAAAACGGTCATGAAAAACTTTGTTTAACATGTTTCATTTAATTGCAATATTTTAGTTAACTTATATTTAAGGGTAGACATTTCATACCCGGGCATTTGAGCCCAGAAAATTGTCAGGCCAAAGGCCGTTGACCCGTTTGTTTCCGAATTACAATATGGATGGTTTATGTTTTAAAGATATTTACTGTTGGTTTCCGATAAATTGGCAAGGGCATGTGACGTCACGGGGTCAACGGACTGTGTATATGTTAGCTTTCTAAGGATGTAGCCGTTTGCAGCCATTCTAGGTGGTCGAATCGACGCCTTATCTAGAGCGAATTAGAGCTTGAAAATATATGCTCCTGATAGCTTGGGATATAATTTAAATTACCAACTGGTTCACTAGTGAGACAGGTGATTGAAACCCACAATAAATGCCATATTTGTAAACATAAAGTGTTTCAATAGTTGACTCACTGTGATTGTCCAGTCTTGCGCAAGCATAAGCATTATTGTCCCCACAGCTCAGATGGTAGAGGGCTCTTTGCGCTGCGTTGCGTCAATCTGCGTTGCTTTAGTGCGAGTTCGAGCACCGCACAAATCATATTTAAATCAGATGCAAAGTTTTCTCAAATTTTATTAGTCTTAGAGATTGAAACAAGGTTACATTGTGACTTGTGAACTAGGTTTACCGTTTCACAGTCAGGATGCACATCACGCAGTCAGATAAGGGCTTACGGTGTTCACAATTCATTTACTAAATAAATATTATATATCTATCAACAAACGTGAAAGAAGACCAATACAATGCACGAGGTAATACGTCTGGGGGGGGGGGCGTCGGCGGGCGTAAATATACACATCATCGGGGTTCTTGGCCTCCTATTTCCCGGCCCCTGAACATGTTTGGCTGGCTAAACCCAAACGTCGTATGTCCGTCGGCCCCAGATGGGGAAGATATTGGTTGCGCGTATACATTTGGTCCAGACAGACATGGATGTATCTAAGGCGATTCGAACGGCATTATGCAATATACAATGTACGTTTTTTATCAGTTTTTGAACAAATATAAAACAAAATGTTTCTATAAGGTACATTAAATAATGTTAACAAAATAAACGTATTAACCACGGCAAATATCTAGGACTATGAAGTGAGAGACAACATTGAATATAACAAAATATAACATAGTGGTGGTGGTGTCGAACCCACAACCCTCAACGAAAAAGTAATTGTAAATCAGATAACTGTAACCACTACGCTGCATCAGATAGGAAATGCATGTCTTGGTCACATGTTGATATAGGTGAGATTATGTATAACAATGCTTGTATGTTCTAAAATAATATAATGAAATCACAGGCGCATTGTTATTTATTAATATTGACTTGTTCATGCATGCATTTCCCATGGAGTGATTGACGATGCAGATGTGATACATGTATGATTTGTGTGCCTGTACTCACTATTTTCTTTTTTTAGCAAATCCGTAGCTTGGTAGAAACAAACGTGACAAATTGATTCAGAATATGCCTCAACGGTGTTTGAAGATATTTCGGGCGAGTACAATGGGTACAATGGGTACTACTAGTACAATGGGTACACATGCCGCCTTTCAAACAGTGGGTTCCGAGTTCGATTCTCGCATCGGCAACTTGTCTTTATTTATTTTATTCAATATTATAAAAATAAGAAAGAAAATTGCGGGCTCTTCGAAAGTTGGATTCTTAAAAAGCAACATCATTTTGAAATTCATTCTGACATTTAGCTATACTTTAAAATTTTACATATCGGTTGGGTTTTACTTCATAACCCATATATAGTCTACTAGCCAAATATTGAACCTAGGAATGTTGAGTACCACAAGGTTTAAAGTTGGATATGTAATATGTAGGTCCAAAGGACTCAGAAACTGCCGGATGCCTATTTACATATATGTAGATTTTTTCTTAATTGACCTAATTATCATATTAATTAGGTTAAATCACAACATCAGGAATAGCTCCATTTTACTGAATACGTCACATAGAGACTTTGTTTTGGTGTATATACCAATGTTTTCGATACCAAGGAATATATATATAAGATAACATCAGTGGTATAATACGAATCAATGACGGCAAATCCAATATGGCCGCAATATATGGAAATGTGTCTTAACATCGCCATAATTTGACTATCGTCTTCCTCTTTTATGACTGTACACATGATGTCAGAAGCATGTAAAGCATATCTTAAAATTTCAGTCATATAGAGCCATTCCAACTGCATTAAATACAATATGGCCACAGTGACAATCAGTTATAATTTGTTGTAAAGGCCAGTCTATATGTAATCAGCTCAAATTTCAAAATCTATCTAGCAGAATTTCGGTGGCGTTACCCCACTCAATGACAGTAAATCCAGTATGGTCGCCGTATACGAGCAAATGCGTCTTAAACCGTCATCATTTGAGAACCGTCTTATTTTCTTATGTCTGTGCATGTATGTTTCATATCAGAAGCATGTAAATCATATATTAAATTTGAACCATATAAAACCACTCGAACTGCAATCAAATTCAATATGGCCGCCGTGAAAATTAGTTGTACTTTGATGTAAAAGCCAGACTATATGCTAGCATATTAATTAGGTCAAGTCACAAAAACAGGACGAGCTCGCTTTTAAAGTCACCTGGTGATGTTGGTTTCTACATACAATATGTTCGAAACCTATGAATCTATCTATCATAGTTTATTGGCTATACTTTCATTTAATGGCGGTGGATCTAATATAGCCGCATTTCTATAGAATATGGTATATGGAAAGCACTTTTAAAAATAACCACAAGTTTGCAACGATCTTCTTTATGGTATCTGTTACGAAGTAAGGCAAATATCACAAAGTGTGAGCCATACAGATACATTCCTACTACATTAAGTCCATTATGGTCGCCAAAACATTACTATGGCATATATAGTCGAGGCACAATACCGATTGAACCAGGGAAATTTTACATATTTTTTTCGTTCAACATTGTTAGATTGATGTACAAAAACGATTTCCGCTCGAATCAATGACGACAATTCTATTCTATTCGGCTTATATTTAAGGGTGGGAATTGGCTTGAACACCTTCCATACCCGGAATATATAGCCCAGTAAAGAAGCACGCCGATGATCGTCGGTCTGGTTTATATTTCCGAATTTTTATAAATGTTGCATTTATTCAGGCTCCAAAAATGTGCGTCAAATATAGGATAATTTATGCAGGTATGGTAACCTATAATTTGAGGCCTCCTATAGCACCCATTATGACGACAAAAACATCGCACACTATATATGGCGCCTTACAACTACTTTATCGCCACCTCATATGAGTGCGATTAACATTCCATTATGCAAATGTATTATTAACAGTACATATAAGAGCATGTATATTGAATTCGAATTCCACAAATCCCACAAGTTGTAATGTGAACCAACAATCTGTAGCTAGTTTTACCTTCATTAACAGGAGGGTGTTAATACAGAATGCAATAACATAAAATGACATTGACAGACCTATACAACAGGTACATGTGTTACAAAAATATCTTCATATGGCTGTTACTATTTGCTTATAGTTTTCCATGAAGCACACTTATTTTGCCACATGGAACATGGCCACATACCACTATGTATCTTTCGGAAATATAAATACACATATGGCATCACAACACATTCACACTATATGTTTAAAAGTGCTTTCTTTAGCCATACATGCACATGCATATATTCTTAAAGCACCATTATGTCACTGCAACATACATTACGCTATACCTGAAGCATTTTCATTGTGCTATACAGCATATTTTCAAGTATATGATATACATTAATAAGACAGTATGTTATCCCGAAAAATAGGCATATGGAAACTCAACACAGAGTGCGTTAATGTATGCATGCGATAATTGTATATGTTCATACAACGAGTAGTGTTGTCAGTTAATACTACTTGACAGAGATAGTGAAATTATATATTTGACAACACAGTACAGGTCGCAACCTATGAAATATATACATGTGGCCATGGTACCTGTTGGCTGATGTACCTGCATGTGTAATCCATTTTTTAATCTTTGCAGTCATATATCTCCACACATCAATTTTAGTTTGCGCCTACACATTACCGTATTTAACGGTTCACTAAACATGTCAATTCGCCAATGGAACACATTTCAATGATCGATCAGCATGTTTCCCGGTCTCTCTCTGTGACACACATACTGTGTGGCACAATTTCATATACAAATAAAGATGTGCCTGGTTATATGAAGTCTTTTCATTCATCAGCAATGAAACATGCGGCATGATCATATATGCATATATGTTGATATTTAATTTCGTAGAGCAATGGATGTACACATGTATTGTGGTACAACATAGCTGAACAACTGACATATGATCAGAGAAATGCATTTGACGGACAAAGAAATACAGGTACATGTATAAAGAAACACAGTTAATAAAGATAAATGTTTTGCTTGGCATCATGCGTAATTTCAGGGGCTAATTAATAGACTATGTAGCAACATAGACCGATAAGTGTGTTGTTGTGACCAATGCATGTGCTTTGCGGCAATATAGATGTGTTTTATGGACAACATGAAACACATTCTCTGATATGTGACGATATTTTATAGCGGCACGTACAGTTGTATCACACTATTGTTAATTTTAATATTTACCTTCCAGTCTTGCAAGTATGGAAAACCCTGCCAATAAATAGCTTTCCACAGCTGTAAAGGTGAATTATTGTAATTATTTTATGCAGACGTAGATGTTTACTCTGAATTATACCATTCTGATGTGACTGAATTGTTGTAATGCATGTAAGTTTCGAATTCACTTGATACACAGGGAAATGTCAATAGTCCACGGCAGTGTCAGTGTGAATTTATTGAACGTATTTGTCTCCAGTCGTTGTTTCAACTTTTAGTAGGTTATGATGATTTTATTATTTCGACGCGTCGAATTTGAATTTAATACTGTTAGTAGGCTTTATATGGCCATGATTGCGGGTTTGATATTAGAAACAATATTACTTTCATCAAAACTAAATGTTTCCTGAATGGTTTCCAACCTATGCGAATGTTAATGTTTAGTTCGTAATTTATGGCAATCATGCATGTTATATTTAGGCTGAAAGTTAAATGCCAGCCTGCAAGTAGAGTAGATAAATAGCTTACTTATGAACACCTGGGTGTAGAAAGAACATACGTGACCTGTTAAAGATGATGAAATATCACCACGGCAAAGTTTCTATTGTCAACGCTTACTGGGATACTAAGATGTTATTATGTTAAAACGTTCATGTCCGGAGACCATATCGTATATACTACAGTTGGAAATGACATTCAGGGAATATAGGGTTGGCACTATACCTACTTCTGCTTGTTGTGTACTTACAAATTGTCACCCAAACTAAATTAATAGGTGCAACATTTTCCAAATTATGTCAAAATCAAGGTTTAATCCCTCACGTACGTCACACATATTGGATTTATGTCCGTTGAAATGATTTATATGAGCTTATGGTTATGTTAGATATATGTATTGGCTATGCAAACATAGGTGTAGATACTAATACAAAGCATCTAGTTGATTTATTAAGTTGATTTTGTGATTTGACCTTATTAATATGCTAGCATATAGACTGGCTTTTACATGTATATCAAATTATAACTGATTTTCACGGTGGCCATATTGGATTTAATCAATTGAAATGGTTCCATGTGACTGAAAATATAAGGTATGCTTTGCATGCTGCTGATAGCATATGTACATAGATAAAACGCATTTCCTCATATATGGCGGCCATGTTGTATTGGCCGTCATTGAAAGGTATTACGCCATTGAAAGTCTGTTAGATAGATTGCTTGGTATCAAAAACAAGGATGATACACCAAAACGAAGTATTTACTAGTAGGTGTCTTATTAAGGGAGCTATTCCCGATTTTGTGATTTGGCCTAATTAATATGTTAATTAGGTCAATTAAGAAAAATGCTTCACATATGCAAATAGGCATCCGACAGTTTCTGAGTCCTTTATACCTATATATTACATTTCAAACTTAAAACCTTACGGTACTCAACATTCCAAGGTTCACTATGAAGCATATAAGGCTGGCTAGTCGACTAATAAGGAACCACCTGCCACATATCCTGTATCAGCAAATACTGTTTACTATGTTTTACTTCTTACAAGAAACGTGACGGACGGATGCACAGACAGACGAACGAACAGACCAACGGACACATGTGATGATCGAGACGATAAAGATATGTTTTTGTTTTAAAAAAAGTAGGTATACACAAATATATGCTCCGCTGTGGGAATCGAACCTGGGAAGACATATTCAGTGACAGTCAGATATGCTCACGACCTTACCAATTGCGCTATTTGTACCAGAGGGGTAATGATAACAATTTTCTACGAGCTGACACATTGCAAAATATTTACTTCCCATATTTAAAGGAATATACAATTTGTATAAATCAAAGATGACCGCCATTGTACAGGCATTTTTGTCAAGTCTGTACATGTACATAAATTGGCAGACTCACTATATCAATGAGTACATAATGATCCAGTCGGAAACTAAACGTTGCAATGCTGTGTTCCTATATCCTAATCATATACGCTGGAAGTACTAGTTGTGTATGAATATTGCATTACTGACCGCCCATCTTTAAAATAAATGTATATGATATTAGTGAATAATTATAACTTATGTACATCCAGAAAGGTCAGATTTTAATACACACTATTTCAACACAGATATTCTGTAGGACACATCTACTGTTTGTGTTGGTAAAATACGTCTGCAAAAACACAATTGCTACATACGTATTGTATTGCCGATATTTGTTTTCACAAGTACGTTATGTACGTAGATATTGGAGACTTATGGTTTTTATATGGAGACCGACCCACACATTTGGATATTACTATTTTGCCGAAACGAATATTTAATTCAAATCTTATGGAATCAGTATCTGCTATATATGCATGCGCAATGGTCCGTTTATTTATCGTGTTTGTGTAATAGTGTTAATACTCTGTATTTATTATCAGTACTTAAAGTAAGTACTACTTTTTATACTCCTATCACAAGTATACCAGTCAACCTGATTTAACGGCAATTACGCGCTCAGCCAAAATTACTATAGCTACAATAATTCGCCTCTGATGTTATATACGGCTACAATTTGACCCATTCAAAAAATGTGAGCAACCAAAGTGCATACCCAAACATGTTGTATGTAGGTCAACATTTAGTACACTGTATATTGTATACCTTTAAGCAAATAATCTTTGATGTAGAACTAGTAAATTGACAAAAATAATAGAACAGGGAAATCATTTTCCCATGGAAGCCATATTTTCTCTTGTTGCTGTTCAACACTCAACATAACGAAATGAAGATTTCAAATGTACAATATATACATGTAAATGTCAGTTGTTGAACACATTGATACGGTAAAATAACCAATGTATGCATGTGTGTGTTCTTTATTAATAATTTATTGATACAGCTTTGACAGTTTTATATCGCTAACATATCGAACACGCCGGATAACGGATTGCAAAAGTCACTTTTCCATGTGTTACATTAAAGAGATGGAGTTAAATTGCTTCCCTCGCGAAAAGTATGCAGCGGGGTAGCAATTTATTTTCTAATATTACTAGTATGCGGTCGTAATAGAAACGCAGCAGACATCAACTTGGTGTATGCATTGTATATTTATGGCATGTACTTTGCAAATAAACAATATAAAACTACAATCAATGAATAACACTGGCCGCCCATTGGATACACGGATAATTTTATTAACGCAAATATTGCCAGAAGCTTTAGCGCAAACATCATTTGACTTTGACTATTGGCCTTGGTGCAGCTATAGAATGAAAATGTGCATCGCAAATATGCAAACAGTATGTCATGGGTAACAAACAATACAACAAATGTGTTTATGTTATGTGCGGAAGAACGAAAATAGTAGGGCAATTGGTAGAGATAGCCACTATTTATTTGGGTTGCGTAGTAATAACAATAACACTCTAAACTTTGAATCATTGCGTGCATGGCCGAGTTTGCCACCATACATGTAATGATCAATGAGGCTTGACCATACATGATGGTTTCTGGGAGAGGGGTCACCAAAACACAGACCAGACCACATGTCAAATTCATACAGCTGAACCATTCTGGGAGTAGGGCATTTTACAGGTGTATCATACTTTTATATATGTGTTATTGAATAATATTGCCTTACCACAAAGCTATTGCAACACTATTATATTATAATCAAAATAGTTTTGTTTTTGTTTATGATTTATTAAACACGACCATAACACCGTGTTCGTATACTTAGTAGTATTAATGAGCACTGTCAGTACTAGCTGCAAATATAATAGATCACCGTACATTGGTAATAACAGACTCGTCAACATGAATGTGCATTGTATAACAAGCTTTCTGTGGAAAATCAAAGCATTGGGATACATTGTATCTACAACACGTCAGTATAACATACTGTGTCCCGAGAAATTAGTCGGCACATGTAAGTCAAAACAGTGGTTTATCCAGCATCATTATTCATTTGCCTGTTAGTTTTCATATTTCATGATGCAGGTTTATATTCCTAGTTCTATTTATTATCTTTTCAGATATGAATAAATTCTTTCTGTCGCCGTTTCATAAATGTTCCGTTATTGTCATATATGAGCCGCGTCACGTCGTTTGTTTCGTGTTAAAATTATCTAACGAACAGAACAACAACGGATCTCAATGTTTTTATTATTTTATTTTTAATTCATTTTTACCAATGTATGTATAAATTTTATTTGAACTTTAATTCAGTGTACGGTACATTCCCAAAGATAGCTAGAATCGGCCGTATGTGTCTGAAAAAACGAAACGATCTGCCCTGGGTCCTGTTTGAGAATGTATTGGATGAGCGTTAAACTACCGTACTAACGGTCGTAAGATCGAAATCCATCGCGTGACATTTTGTTTCGAAACAGGCACATATTTTTTGTTTTCATTAACAATAATGGCGTAACGATAACGAAGCTCGCCTGTTGGCAGCCTTCACTCAAACTTGGCACAGTTGTATAAAAAACATAAATATTATATAACTTGACCTTGGGTTAAGGGGTGTGCGGTGGACCTTGACATTGGGGTCAGTGGTGCAAGGTGGGTCGTGGATTTGCTATAGCATGATATAGCATATTAAGATGAATGCATATATGAAATATCAAAGAGCTCCGTGAAAACAGAAGTTATATATAATTTAACCCAACGTTAAGTTTATGAACGCACTAAGTTGGTGATTTTCTACAGCATGATAGCTATTCACATGAGTAATGCATGTATGAATGTGCTAAGTTTGTGACCTTGACCTTGGGGAAAGGGGTGGTCATGGATTTGATGTAGCACAATAGAGGATCATCAGATGAATGCATGTATGAAATATCATGGCGTTCCCTGTAAAGAAACATAGGATATAACTAGAAATGTGGCCTGTCGACACACGAATGCCCCCGCTCGCAGCCAAAGAAAATGAGGCATATTTGATTATCAGCCATTTACGCGAGCGTTAAGGTTCCGAACACACCAAGTCTGTGACCTTGACCATGGGCTTAGCGGGGGCGGGACGAATGTGAATTTGTCACAGGTCAAGGTGGAAGTACTGGGTGATGGAGTGTGTAGGGCATGTTCATATGTATCATGTGTATACATATTTAAGGGATTGGCAAAAGTATTGAGAAGTTATTGTAGGATTGAGAAACGTGCACGTAGATTTGTCCCAAAGTGCTAAGAAAACATTTAAAGTAGAAAAGGTCAAGGTCAAAGGTCAAGGTCGAAGTACTGGATGGTGGAGTGTATAGGGCATGTTCATATGTATCATGTGTATAAATATTTAAGCGATTGGCAAAAGTATTGAGAAGTTAGTGTAGGATTGAGAAACGTGCACGTAGATTTGTCCCAAAGTGCCAAGCAAACATTTAAAATAGAAAAGGTCAAGGCCAAAGGTCAAGGTCGAAGTAATGGGGGGTGGAGTGTGTAAGGCATGTTCATATGTATCACGTGTATAAATATTGACATAATATGTGAAGCCATGTAGAAGTTACTAAAGAATATGGTAATATCGGGACGTACGGACGGACGGACGGACGTACGGGACGGACGTACGGACGGACGCCGGTAACACTATATGCCCCCGTACGTTTCGGTAGCGGGGGCATAAAAATACATTTACTCCAACGTTAAGTTTATTATGTTGATATTGGGGAAAGGGGTAGGGGCGTGGATTTGCTGTAGCACAATAGAGGATCATCAGATGAATGCATGTATGAAATATCAAAGCGTTCCCTGTAAAGAAACAGAAGTTACACAACATTTACCCCAACGTTAAGTTTATGAACATGCTAAATGTGTGACCTTGACCTCGGGGTAAGGGTTGGGTGGTGGGTCGTTAATTTGCTACAGCATGATAGAGGGTCATCTTAGGTATGCATGTATGAAATATCAAGACATTCCATGAAATGAAAAAGATGTTATAAGACATTTACCCCGACATTAAATTTATGAATGTGCTAAGTTTGTGACCTTGACCTTGGAGTAAGGGGTGGGTGGTGGGTCATGAACTTGCTATAGTACGATAGAGTATCATCAGCTGAATGCATGTATGACATATTAAGGCGTTCCATGAAAGGAAACAGATGTTATAAGACATTTACCCCAACGTGAAGTTAATGAATGTGCCAAGTTTGCGACCTTGACCTTGGGGAAAGGGGTGGGGTTGGGTATGGTTTTGCTATAGCACGATAGAGTATCATCAGATGAATGCATGTATGAAATATGAAGGTGTACCCTGTAAAGAAACAGAAGTTACACAACATTTACCCCAACGTTAAGTTTATGAACATGCTAAGTTTGTGACCATGACATTGGGGTAAGTGGTGGGTGTTGGGTCATGGATTTGCTGTAGCACGATAGAGTTTCTTCAGACGAATGCATGTATGAAATATCAAGATGTTCCATGAAAGGAAACAGATGGTATAAGACATTTACCCCAACATTAACTTTATGAATGTGCTAAGTTTGTGACCTTGACCTTGGGGTAAGGGTTGGGTGGTGGGTCATTGATTTGCTACAGCATGATAGAGGGTCATCTGAGGAATGCATGATTGAAATAACAAGGTGTTCCATGTTATAAGACATTTACCCAAACGTTAAGTTTGTGGACGCCGACACCGACGACACCGGGGGTATGCCATAAGCTCTTCTGCACTTCGTGCAGGCGAGCAAAAATGTTAGTCTGATATTGATATGTGTTTTTTAGGTACCGCCATTTTGACAAAATATTTTCTTTGACGCAGTTTACAGATAACCGTCCACGTTATCGGCCACTATTTACCGGTGAAAGCTCGGTGGAAGCTATATTGTTTATACAGATTGTCGGAAGCATATTTGTACACCTATGTACACTGGGCCCAGTTTCCTGCACAACTAATTGTTTTAGATCTGGCTAAGTCGACGCGAATTGTCACTGTATTGCTCAATTCTTTCCTTCTAAGCCATGGAGTAGTATAGCCACCGATCCGTCTCTTCTGTGCATATGCGCCGTCTGCTCAGAACATACGATTTTCGCCATTCAGTCACTGGATAATCCGTTCTCGATCACCGACTGGATATTGGTCGCCGATCGTACATTTATTGCAGATATTGTATGGTCTATTTTTGTCAGCAGGTGGGACCGTGAACTTTTGACATTTCTGTTGTCTGAAAATGAAAATCCTCAATCTGAATGCACGCTAACATCGTCTCGACGTGTGTCATGTTAATATAATAACTAGATGCGGTGGGATGATATTTCAAGGCAACATGTTGGGGACATTAGTGTCATGGACTGTGAGTAAAAAATATTGCCAAGTCTTGACACAAATACAATAATACAAAACGTCAAAAACTAGTTATCGTGGGATGATATTTCAAGGCAACATGTTGGGGACATTAGTGTCATGGACTGTGAGTGAAACTATTGTCAAGTCGTGACACAAATACAATAAAACTGTGCGCACTAGCAATCGATATGGTTCTTATCTTATTATCTTTGTGCATGGTATTCTATGGACAATATATAACAAGATATACAAAGGAGACACATGAAGAAACTAACGCAATACACCAGGCTGAACACATAGCACAAACATGCATTCCACGACCAGCTGTTGGAATATTGATTTATTTTATATTGGTTTAATATGTAACATTTTTATAGTATTACTTACATTTCTGAATCATACTCTGCTTACCATGGACTTCATGTTTATGAAAAATGTCTACCATACCAGAATGTGTTTGTCTAGTTGGTAGATTGGTCAGTAAGCGAGGCTTATGGAATATCCCCGCGTGGGCCCAGGTACCCCTAAATATGTAAAGACAAATCCAAATGTGTGGCCTTGTGACCTTGACTCTGGGGCTTAGAGGGGGGCGGCACGAACGTGAATTTGTCACAGGGTGGTAGAAGTCCATTGGAGCAATGCGTGTGTGAAATGTGAAGCAGATCCGAGCAAGGAAATAGAAGTTATAACCGATTTCTCTGATGTTAAGTTTTGTAAAGAGACTAAGTATGTGACCTTGACCTGGAAATCAGCGGGGATTTGTCACAGCATGATAGTAGAGCCTTAGAGGTATGCATGAATTAAATATTAAGAATTTTCGATGAAAGAAATAGAAGTTATAACATATTTCCCTGATGTTAAGTTTTGTAAAGAGACTAAGTATGTGACCTTGACCTTGGGATCAGCGGGGGCTAGATACCGTAGTTTTAGGGCAAAGGCATGTAACTGAAAAACTTCCCATACCGTCGGGACACTGTGCAAGGTTTTGCAGAGTTATGTCCCCACAACTTTCAAATATCTTTAGTTCCAATCCTTATACATAGGCGGCGGAACCGAAAATTTATTGGGAGGGGGGACCCAGTCGTAAGGGATCAAAGGGCCCGATGTTGCTAGGGCGGTCACCCGGAAATAATTGAAATCTAAGAAGCGTAAAACGACATTTCCTGCATTCTCAGGGTCCAGTCTTTTGGGCATGATGTTGCTAGGGGGTTCCGGGGGCATGATCCCCGTAACGTTTTGAAATCTAATAGGCGTGAATCGCAATTTCCTGTATTCTCAGGGCCCAGTCTTGAGGATCCAAAGGGCCTGATGTTGCTAGGGGGGTCGGGGGCATGCTTCCCCGGAAATTTTTGAAATCTAAGAGGCGTGAAACGCCATTTCTTGCATTCTCAGCAAGTTTGAGGATGATAAAATGTGCCCCCCCAACACAATTCCGCCGCCCCTGGAAAAGAGCGATGAAACTCGATCTTTTGATTTGAATTTCTGCGTAATAGTCTGTCATGCGGGATTGTTAAAGTACTGCATTTAAAGTTGGAAACATATTACGTTCATGTTGATATGCGGCACCTTTAGAACAACACGTCGCTATGGGCATATTTTAAGGAGACGAGGACATTAGTGTTTATGTTTACAATAACTCGTTCTGATGCAATGACAGATGCCGCGAAAATACTCGGAACCGGAATTAGTATTGCAATGCATTGTGGGACGACTTGCACTGGTTTTGGTTAATTTAACCAGTTGATAAATCTTCCAGAAACGGACGGACGGACACACGAACGCACGGACAGACGGACGGACAACCTGACTCAAGTATAGCCATATTGGGTTGTAATTATTAATAGCTCATCTGCACTAAAACAACGAGACATTTATTGGTCCACTTAAGTTCGGTTAAGCATTCACGCGCATGGCAAATAGAAAATAGAAAATAATACATCCTATAGAGTCAACATCACTTCCTGGAAAATAAGGATGAATTACCAAATACGTGCAGGTAGGCCGAGTTTTGAATGAGGTGCTAAAATGGATTCCATAATTAGCGGTACACGGTCCAACAAATATACACTCATGCAATCAGCTAGAAATTGAACGTGAACCGCGTAGTATACGCTGTTTAGGTAGTCGTGTTCGGCGAGATTCGTGGGTATCTTTCCATTGTCTGTAATGTTATAGATCAAAACACACATGGTAATCATATTGCATGATGTGTCGTCATGTTTCCCTGAACTATTAAATGAATGATGTCATATATAATGTCCACTATATGTTCAGACATGTATGTCAGACTCATATAATTATGATATTCATATGTTGGTTGCATGAACTTTCATCTATATTACATGTTTACGTACACAAAGTGGTAATAATAGAACACTATATAACAGTAATGTAATAGCAATTACAACGTTCGTTTAGTTTCATTTTGGCGGTAACATCGCGTATATATTAAAGTGCATGCATGATGTACATGTATGTGTATTGTATTACTTGGCAATATTACATACTGAATTTAGTAGAAACTTAATATTTGTGATATGAAGTTTGTTCATTTTGTTACTCGGGTAGACGTTTCTTATTGCACAGTATGCCATACATGACAATGCATCAGACAAAATACAAAATGGAATAACACGTGATACGATATGTTCTACTCTTAAGACATATACATTATTACTAATGAGCGTTGATAGAAAATACTAGTATTACACATTTAAACATCAAACCAACACCTGCATAGTCCCTAAAGTCGTATGACAAGCACAAACTCCACTGTATGTTAAATATAAAATAGGGTATGTAGTGCAGCTTCTAGTAATACTAAAACAGCATTATAATAATAAACTAGAAATGGACGCTTGTCGACAAGCGCATGTGTATCCCCCTCCTCAGTTACACAAGTAGTTTGAAAAAAGGGTGTTCGAGTTATGCTCCGGAGACAAAATCAGTGACGGAAAAAACAAAGGGAGATAACTAAAAAATTAGTGATGCAAGAGTTGTCATTCTTGCGTGACACACCTGTAGGGTTGTGATCTATGAATGTGTGAAGTTTCATGAAAATATTCCAAAGGGTGTTCGAGTTATGCTCCAGACACGAAATCAGTGCACGAAACAACAAAGGGAGATAACTAAGAAATTAACGACGCAAGAGTTGTCATTCTTACGTGCGACACACCTTTGGGTCGTCTTCTATGCATGTGTGAAGTTTAATAAACTAGAAAATGTGTTCATAGAACACGGATGTCCCACATATCTCTTTGATAATAAATGAGGCCAAATTCCAAATCAAAATTTTCATATACCTGAGAGTTAAAGTTTTTGAAGCACCAAGTATGCGACCTTGACCCTGGGCTTGGCGGGGGCAGGACAAACGTGGATTTGGTACAGGGCGGTAGAGGACCATTAGAGCAATGCATATATGAAATATGAAGCTGATCCGTGAAAGAAAACAGAAATTATAAGATATTTACCTGAGCGTTAAAATTTTTGAAGCACTAAGTATGTGATGTTAACCCTGGGCTTGGCGGGGGCAGAACGAACGTGGATTTGGCACAGGGCGGTAGAGGACCATTAGAGCAACGCATATATGAAATATGAAATTGATCCGTGAATGGAAAGAAAAAATATAAGATATTTACCTGAGAGTTAAAGTTTTTGAAGCACCAAGTATGTGACCTTGACCCTGGGATTGGCGGGGCAGGACGAACGTGAACTTGGCACAGGGCGGTAGAGGACCATTAGAGCAATGCGTATATGAAATATGAAGATGATCCATGAAAGAAAACAGAAAGTATAAGATATTTACCCGAGCGTTAAAGTTTTTGAAGCACTAAGTATGTGACCTTGACCCTGGGCTTGGCGGGGGCAGAACGAACGTGGATTTGGCACAGGGCGGTAGAGGACCATTAGAGCAATGCGTATATGAAATATGAAGCTGATCCGTGAAAGAAAACAGAAATTATAAGATATTTACCCGAGCGTTAAAAAAGTTTTTGAAGCACCAAGTATGTAACCTTGACCCTGGGCTTGGCGGGGGCAGGACGAACGTGGATTTGGCACAGGGCGGTAGTGAACCATCAGAGCAATGTGTATATGAAATATGAAGCAGATCGGTCGAAGGATGAAGAAATTATGAGACATTTACCCGAGTGTTAAAGTTTTGTGACGGACGGACGGACGGACGGGAGGACGGGACGCACGTTCCTACGAATGAATACTTGTTGGGTTTTTACTGTATAAAAATACCCAACAAGAGTACCCAACACTCTCCTAACCCTACCCAATAAGATCCCCGTACGCTTACAACAAGTACCCATTCGTGTGTGCGGACGGACGGACGGACGAGGGTAACACTAAATGCCCCCTCCACTATCGTGTTGGGGCATACAAATATTCCAAAGGGTGTTCGAGTTATGCTCTGGATACAAAATCAGAGCACGAAACAACAAAGGGAGATAAGTAAACAAGAATTCCGCGGATTCAGATGATTCGCCTTTTCCCGCCTTGACCTCGAGCCTGGGCCCGAAAGCAATTTTCACTGGCCTGAATATATTATACAATTATTGACTAGTGAGCCATAGAATATCAGATTATATTCTATGGCTCACTAGTCAATAATTGTTTTATTATATGATAATAGTCTGTATATAGCACTTACGACCTTATGCTACTAGACAAAAATTGAAAAAGAATTTGAAAAAAAATAAAATTAATAATGCTTGCTACTGGAGCCCAGAATTTTTTTTAATAGTCCTATATTTATCTACATATATCTGCACAGGTCCACATAATGCCACAATATTTTCAACACAGTTTACGGAAATGTAATATACAACAAAAATAATAATAATAATGCTCGCTACTGGAGCCCAGAATTTTTGTTAATAGTTACGGAAATGTAATAATGTACCTGTATAAATTACCTGCAATAAGTTAGTGGTCAGTTAAAAAATTGAAAAAGAATGTAAAAAAAAAAATGTAAAAAACAAATTAAATTAAAAAAAAATAGAAGAATAATGCTCCCTACTGGAGCCCAGAATGTTTTTTAATAGTCCTATATTTATCTACATATCATATATATACAGGTCCACATATTGCCACAATATTTTCAACACAGTTTACGGAAATGTAATATAATCATTTACCTGTATAAATTACCTGTAAGTGGTCAGTGGTCAGTTGCACATGCTAGCACATGCACAGGTGAATAGTCTGTATATAGGACTTACGACCTTATGCTACTAGACAAAAATTGAAAAATAATTTGAAAAAAAAAAATGAAAAAAAAAAAATGAAAAAAAAAAAAAAAAAAAAAATGAAAAACAAAAAAAAAAAAATGAAGAAAAAAAATGGAAAAAAAAAAAGAATAAAAAAAATGAAAAAAAAAAAAAATGGAAAAAAAGAGTTTAAAAACAATAATGCTTGCTACTGGAGCCCAGATTTTTTGTTAATAGTCCTATATTTATCTACATATATCTGCACAGGTCCACATAATGCCACAATATTTTCAACACAGTACCCAATGTAGTAATTTACCTGTATAAATTACCTGTGGTCAGCAGTGGTCAAGCACTGGACATTTGCACATGCAAGCCCATGCTAGCACATGGTTCTCCCAGTCGCTATTGTTCTCTCTACAGGTAAGGTGTACAGAGCACACGAGAAAAGGTGTACAGAGCAGACGAGAAAACGGGTCTTCATGCATTATTGTCCAGTTTGTAGAGTGCGCAAAACAAAAAAGGGAGATAACTCAAAAATTAGCTACGCAAGAGTTGTCATTCTTGTGCGCGACACACCTCCAGGTCGTGGTCTATGCATGTGTGAAGTTTCATGAAAATATTCCAAAGGGTGTTCGAGTTATGCTCCGGACAAGAAGTGTCTGCGGCGGACGCGGACGCGGACGCGGCGCGCTGTCAAATCCATAGTATCCCCCGACACTGATAAGTATCATTTTTTATCCGCCGCTACTGATATAATGTGTATGGTGATTTCGTTTCATTGCTACACATATTGTACGAAATGGCGGCCATATTGAAAGCATGCAAAACATATTTGCCTCAAACGAGTATTGAGAAACTATCTGCGGCATGCTAATAGTTAAATCGTTGAAGCAGATCTGTATACTCTCGTCCTGTATGTTTTGTGTAATACGTAGATTGGCTCTGATTTCCAGAAAATTGCTGTTCCAATGTTCAGTGTTCTGCCAAGGACGCGGGGTCGCGCCATTGGCGCTGAAAAATCGTCAATGGCGCAAGAAAAAAATTACCGATGGGCCAACGGGCGCATTAAATATTCGGTCCGAGTTAGCGGGTTGCGAAATTAAAAAAGTCCGACCTGTGTTAGGGGCGCTCGTGAAATGTACCGGACATGTAAAATTCGCATAGCAACAGCGCTTAGCAGCTATACATCTATCTGCGGTTTTCATTGGATGGTATATTTACATAAGTGATACAAGTATAAAGCGAACTATTTTGGTCCGCCAATCAGAAAAGCCGTTTGAAATGCGCGTATTGTCTGGGAGACGATGGAATGATAAAGAACTACAAATGCATCATGATCATGTTTTAATGTTTATTTCCATGTTTTTTTCACAATCACAACATGCTGAAAATTTACATGAATTAATTATTGCAAGTCCATTGTCGGGCTCAGCAAAACACTATTTCAAACTATTAATTACTTTAATTGCTGATATTTAATAGTTTAATAGTCTCCGATTTCTTGGCAGAACACTGAATGTTACAGTGATTGATATCTTCAATATGAAAATTAATACGCGTACGTTACTTTTTATGTTTTATTAAGCTGTAGAGCAACGAATGCGTGGCACCATTGTAGCTTTAAACAGGTATGTAGTACAGACATTGATATCAAAGTTATAACAATAATTTACGGAATTCGTATAAAATGGCGGCCAATTTGGATCTACACACACTTCTCTTTTTATCGTAACATTGGTTTGTAAGCATTGTATAGCGTATCAGTTAGCATATATCAGACTTGTGTTTGCACTCACCATTATGTGACTGCTGAAACAACAACGCTGCATATAAATATCCCAGAAACTGAATTTGCATTTCATAAGGTCGGCCATATTGTATATGCAACGTAACACGTGTATACCACAAATGTTATGTGACTGCCTGTGTCTTTAAATAAATCACAGAATTCATGTAAAATGGCGGCCATGTTGGATTTCTGTACATCATATTCCTAATAAAATGGATTGATAAACATTAAGTCGTCTATGAAGTATTAAAAGCTTGAAGTTGATCGGTATTTGTACTTTTAAAACTGCTTCCACAATACGATAATTATGCCCTTACATGTAGTAAATACTTTTTCACTGGCGGCCATCTTGTTTATATACATTACTAGGCTTAAGCTACTACTTCTGAAGGCCTATCATGCGGAACTGTATAGAGTATATGTGTTTAGTCACATTGGTAACAAAAATCTTTGGTGCTCATAGTTGATACTAATATACCTATTGTGTGCCAGTACGGCCAGGGCCTAATAGCCTAGTAGTTACAGTTACCTATGTGTATGTCCCTGGTCTATGTAGAGCCGGAGGCATATAGTGTTTGGTATGTGGGTCCGTGTGTCTGTCCGTCCGTCCGTCCATGTGACCGGCACATTAAGAAGTTCGCCTAGTGGTTACAGTTACCTATGTGTATGCCCCTGGTCTCGGTAGAGCCGGAGGCATATAGTGTTTGGTCTGTGGGTCCGTGTGTCTGTCCGTCCGTCCGTGTGTTCGGCACATTAAGAAGTTCGCCGGAGTTTCGAAATTCTATATCCCTTGAAGGATTACTTAAATATTTCAACAGAGTATACCTGTAGACAAAGGCCACACCTCCATGATGTCCTTAATATGACATTGACCTTTTGACCTTCACAACTTTGAACTTTTTCCCACATTAAAATGTTTGCCGGAGTTTCGGAATTCTGTTATAACTTCTATATCCTTTGAAGGGTTATTTAAATATCTCAACACACTATACCCGCGGACAAATGCCACACATCCATGCTGCCCTTAATATGGCATTGACCTTATGACCGTGACAATTTTTAATTTTTTCCGACATTAAGAAGTTCGCCGGAGTTTCTCAATTATGTCATAACTTCTATATTCCTTAAAATGTTACTTGACCACTTTGTACTTTTTCACACATTAAGAAGTTCGCCGGAGCTTCTCATTTCTGTCATAGGGAGGGGGAGGGGCGTGGTTTCGACACAAAACAAATATATAAAACAAGCACACAAGTGTATACAATATAATGGGGAGCGCCGTGGCTTAATGGTTAGTGTGTCGGACTACTGATCCAAGGGACGTGGGTTCGAGCCTGACTAGCGGCGTGCGTTGTGTCCTTGAGCAAGACACTTTATCCACACTGCTCCCGTTCACCCACCTATAAATGGGTACCGATAATTCGTGGTTGCTCTGTAAATACGAATTACCAGCTTCTCTCAAAAATGTCTACGTCTGTTCTTTCTCCCATTCTTGGGACACGGCATGCAAGGTCCTAGAGCCAGTGCAGCCGTTAAATATAAGCTAAAAAAAAAAAATAAAAAAAAAAAAGGAATACAATGGGTATGTTTTTTAAATAGTCATGATGATGTGAATGTGATCTGCCAATCATATATCCCAATTCATGCACGGACTGCATGGGTTTGTATCTGTGCGAAACATGTTTGACGATAATGTAGGACATATTGTTTGGTCTTTCATGTGTTCATGACAACATGATCCCAATGTGCAAGCCATACATTTTGAAAGCCATATGAAAGCGTGTGAGTAACGATTATTGTATTATTTAATTATTAAATTATCATTGTTATTGTGTTCTCATGTTCGAATATCCAACTTTAAACAACCCAGGCAGGGGTCCACGATGTGGCTGCTTCTGTTTGTAGATTTACATTGTAGATTCACATGGGTTAAGTTATCTCTTCGGTTGGCATAAGTATCTGACACCACATAAAACAGCCAATGTAGTTATATAAATCCTCAGTTTTAAGCACATAAATATAGAAAAATGTCCATTTCCAAAATCTAAGTGAGTAAAAGACGCATAACACAGCATAACACATACTTACAGTTTGTTGTTGGCACAGCATGTTGAACTCATAAAGACCTACATATCTGTTCCAGTTTATCACATAATTTTTTATGTGTCCGTGACCAATACTCTGGATTAAACAGAATCAAAATGTATTTAGTTACTTCATCAGGCTATTAAGACTATCAACTTCATAACCGTTATATGTACAAAGGGTGGCATGAAACCACATGTATAAAATCTAATTGCAACATATTAGGGTAATGCATGACTATTGTATTTTCGTTATGTGATGTTATGAAAAATCTGAATCGTCTGCTAAGGGCGATAGGTTGGGAGCTTGTAAAGGGTAATTTAACGATGTGTTTCATCCGGAATCCCAATATCGCTAGTTTCGGTGGTCGTCAAATACTCTTTGGCTCTCTAGTTACTTGACAGATACCAATTGTAAATGTAGTAGGATTAGTACTAATCCAATTCGTGTTATGGGGTTTGGAGCTAAGTGACTGGGATGGCGAGGTACCAGATCAGGTTATTCTAATTTCTGGGTTGAATATACATGTATAATTATATTCCTGTACATATTCAGTTATGAATTTAGGACTGTATAGGTGGAAAATGAGATTTGATCCCGTTATCCCAGCCTAAAATGATTTGAGCTGTTGACAGGCCACAAACACTATTTACATAACTAAAAATTATGCTGATATACTCAATGTTTAAGAACATCAATACACATTTGCCATAGAAGGCCAAAGTAGGTACATTATATAGCAAATACATGGTTAGTGCCGCCGAATATAAAATATGTTCGGTTAAGCCTTAGACAGCTTTATTGGGGCAAGCTTTAGCGAGCCCATATAAAGTTTTCGGGGCGAAACCGAATATATTTTGTATTCGACGGCACTAATAATGTATTTAATTTACATCGCATACTAAACTTATTGTCTGAACGTGCGTGACGTCATGTTTTGACATCATTCCCTCGCCATACGTCACAAATTTAGCGACGTCATTCAAAGCAAAATGGCGGCGTCCACGCTAGGTAGATTCGGTATTGTATCTGATTAAATCTCCGATTTTGTTTGCGATGAGCTTCAATATTGGCTGGCTTTAAACTCCAAAGTTGTCATAATAAGCAGTACACTCATAATGGCTATAATGGTCGTTGGTTACGTCGCATATGATACTGTAAAAATGGACAAAATTCAGCTGAATCGACAGCGATTTCGATTTTAAAATTCTCCGCGATCTTGAATTTGCTGTTGAGACTGACCAATTAGAGGCCGCGATTAGGGGTGAAAGGTGAAAATATAAAGGCAAAAACGGCACTTCATGTATATTAGGCTACTTCAGGTATATTAGGTTACTTCAGATATAAACAGCATTTATTCGACCCCCTTTATTATGCTACATGGAGCAATGGTTGCGGTATAAATGTTTCCTGTCATTTTCACTATGATACGGTGACTGCAATAAACACAAGGATATTTATAAAATGTTGACATTTTTGGGACCATATTGGATTTCTCACTTGTTTATTGATTTAAATCACTCAATGGTTATCTTAGTTATAGTATTAAAGGCATGTAACTCACGTTTCATGCATGAACTCAATGAGACTACGTATGTAATGATGATTACCAAAAGCATTTGACAGCAGATATTTATGTGGTAAATATTGGCAGCCATATTGGATTTCTACTATCTTTAGCCGTTTTTGCCGGTCTATATTATAGCGTATATATAATTATACATGTATACATATAATTGATTGATGACACATATAGACGCATTTGTAACATCATTTTGATGTTGTTTCAAATGCATCATTTGAACCTGCAGTAACGCTAAAGAAAGACGTGTTTATATGGCAGCTATTTTGAATTATTCACGACATTCCAAATTGAACATGTTTGTTACTTTTTAATATAGTTAATATATAATAACGATAACATAAACTGTGTGTGTGTGGTAGTCATATACAGATACATGTATGTATCATTTAAGGAATAGAAACACTTAATTCTTGAAAAAGTTACCACACTATACTTATCTTGGTGGTCATTTCGACATGCTATAAGGTCAAATTTAAGCGCTACTCATTGTTGGCTTTTATGAAACACTATTTGTAAACAGTATCAAGTGGAATGGTGTTTGGAAATTAGTTCTATGTCACAATAGTGAACAATGTTATGGTAAAATATATTTTGCATTGGGTGGCCATTTTGAAATCCAAGATGGCGGCCCTCTATTAATTGGACAACATAGACAAAAATAGTTTCTGATATCTGTTTGCATAGACTATCCATAAATGTATAATTGACAAATATAAACATAATAATCACAAACTTATCTAGCAAACCCCACACCTATGCAGCATTATTGACAATAATAGTGGCCATTTTCAATTCAAGGTGGCGGCCAGGTAGTGATGGAAAAAAATGTTACCAATTTGTTTTTTTGTTTTACTGTGTCTCAAAATGAAAATAAACACAAAATTCAAGACTATAGCAATAATTCAGCAAAATTCATATTTTCTTACATTCTGACACCGACTAGAACATCACTTTTCTCAGGTCCGTAAATCTCATGTACACCTCCTCAAAAGACAATAATTGTATAATATCCCTAAATACCGGGAGACTCATCTGTCGAAACAGTTATAAACCGAGAACTCTCTAAACGGATCTCACAATACAGTTAGTCTATTATTTTGGTAACTCAGCTGTCAAGTAATATTGAAGATATTGAAGAGAAACGCTTGCAAACTTTTAGACGTAACGAAATGGCTAAGTGTTTCAGCGACATTTCGAAGGTGATACAGGTCACGGTCGTGTTAATGGTGGCGCGAGTGTCTGACAAAAGTTCAGGTGATTCAAGTGTCCAAGTATTGAAGCAATCCTTCGCGTAAAATTGAAGATATTACATGTTGGAGAAACACTTTTCGACGTAACAAAAGTGTTTCGGCGACATTTAGAAGGTTACAAAGGTCAAGGTCGTGTTAATGGTAGCGAGAGTGTGTGAGAAATGTTCAGGTGATTCAAGTGTTCAAGTATTGAAGCTCAAGTATTGAATACGTCCTTAGTTTAAACATATTTTATTGTATATTATTTACAAGTAAGGCATCAATCGTAGTATATACAGAATTATACAAATGGGATTGGATTGAAAGCAAGCTTATATAAATCCTCTCCCTGACATGTAACTTGGTATCACAGGCTACAAGAACCAGGACATAACAAACATAATTAGTACTGCCATAAGCATAAAATGGGATTTTATTGTTGCTTTATGCTCATAGTTTCTGCTTCCTGCGATACCCGGTAGATGTATTATAGATGACAATATGTCAATATACATGCATTCAACAATTTTAACAACAAAAAGAAAAGACAACTATTTTACTTCGTTATTATAAAACAAAAATAGAGAAAAAGAAATACACTGCAGCAGTTCGATAAAACAAAATATGTTCGCACACCAAGCCACCCACGCCCACATTAAGTCTTGGTTGTCATGATGATGTACAAAAGCAGACACATTGGAACCACTCCAAACCGGACACCATGGGACGTCCCCAGGGCTTCCGGCATAGAGACGTTCCACTGTAAATCAGTCTTATGATCACTCCAACACCTCTTTTCATGCCTTGCAATCACGAACAGACTGTACCATCAGAGATAGATACAAATAAAACGCACCAGAATTAACCACACAGTCATTTACAAGGTGTCCGGCTTACGGAGGTTCCACCGTACCATTTAAAAGCGACTTGTATTCTCTATGTACATTATTACAGCTGTAAATATTGTTTCGCTAGTAGGATCGTCCAGTTGTATATTACCATAGAGTATAGTATGGAGTGTCGGTTGACAATAAGCTTGTATATCATATATTAGTTGGTTTCTATGTAGTGCATATCTTGGACAGGAGAAAAAGTAGTGAGTGTCATCTTCAACTTGACCACAGATACAATTTGGTGATTCAATAATATTTTTGCAATATAGGTCATAGTTAAGAGCACTGCATTTTGTCCGGAGTCGTGTATGTATTACTTGCATATGCCGTTGACCACAAATAACTTGAAACCTTGTCTGTGATTGTTTTTATTTTGGTTTTTAAACAACTAAGTGACGGAGCATTCCGTGTGTTTTCTGACATAGAGTTCAAGTCTCGGACTGAAGAGGAAAGAAATGAGTTATAAAATAGAGTTGTTCTGGATCGAATGGTCTGTAGGTTGTCAGCAATTCTTAAATTGTAACGAGTAGTGTCTGTTTGAAGCGGAAGGATATCCACAAGGTAATTAGCTGAAATGCTGTTTTTCATTTTGTAAAAAAGCGACAGTTTATGTGAATTTCGTTTATTTTCTAATGTTTCCCAGCAAATTTCAGCATATAATGAATCGATTGAAATTATTACCCGAGTTGCACCTGTAACTATACGGGCAGCTTGAATTTGGGTTTTTTCCAATCCATCTTTCTCATATTGAGTACAATTATCCCATACGATATCAGCATATTCTAACAGAGGTCTAATAAAGGTAAGGTACATTATTTCGATACATTTTCTATCTAGTATGTATTTTAGTTTTCTCATAATGTATATTCTACGCCATGCTTTCCCTGTTATATATTATATATGTTGATGCCATGTTCCTTCATTGTTAAAGTATATACATAGGTTTGTGTAGCTCTCAACTTCTGAAACATTAACATTATTCATCAATATTGGGGAATGTGCTGGTCTGTTACGTTTCCGTGATATAAGTATTGATTCTGTCTTCTTAGGGTTAAATGTTACAAGCCATTTATTAGACCAATTGGTAATAGTTTTAAGATCGGAATTAATGGTCCTAGTAGCAGTTTCGGGAGTGTCTACAATAAGGTATAAGCTGGTGTCATCAGCGAAGGGGCGTATATTGGAGCTTATGTCCATAACAATATCATTTATGTATAGGAGAAATAACAATGGTCCGAGGATAGAAACTTGTGGGACACCAGCTCTAATGTGGTTCCAGTTAGAGTAGACTCCTGCCAGCATAACCCTTTGTTTCCGATTACTAAGGTAGCTGGCGAACCAGTCATGAACGTTATTAGTAACACCTGCCGCTGTTAATTTCATAAGCAGACTGGTATGCCAGACACGGTCAAATGCTTTGCTGATATCACAAAATACAACCCGGACTTCTTTTCCATCATCTAATGCACGACAGAATGCATTATAAAGGAAGGTCAGTTGGTTTACAGTTGAATCATCAGGTACAAATCCAGACTGTAAAGGTGTTAATATATTGTTGTCTTTGAAGTGATTGTACAAATATTTAAAAACTGCCCTTTCAAGAACTTTACTAATAGTATTGAGCAAGGATATGGGGCGATAATTCGAACTGAGAGAGGGATCACCAGCCTTAAATATAGGACACACGTTGGCCTGTTTCTACTCGTCTGGAAAGTGTCCACATTGTATAGATTTATTAAAAAGGTCCTTTAAAGGGACAGCTAGTTCAGATTTTAATTATTTAAGGATGCGATTATTGACACCATCTGGGCCAGATGCTTTCCCTAGACTAAGAGGTAAGTTAGATAATATATTATGTATATCTATTTCACTTAGAGTGATAGATTCAAGAGTATTAGTCACTGCATATGGTGTTAAAGTATGTAGGTGTGAAGGGGGGTCTGGTAAAACTGTTTGGTCACGGAAATAGTTATTTAGAATGTTAGCCTTTTCTGTACTATCATTAATTATTGTTCCGTTATGTTGTAGTGGTGGAATTGTTTTATTTTCATTTTCATTGATACAATGTTTCAATACGGACCACCAATCTTTTGAACAGAGTTGTCCTGACTTTAATTTATTACTTATCCCGTCATTATACTCTTTCTTGGATGCCTTTATCATTAAATTGACGTCATTCCGAAGTTTCCGAAATTTTGACCAGTGTTAGTTATTATTAGTTTGTTTTGCCTTATGATAGAGCCGTTTCCGTTTTCTAATCATCCTCTTTATGCTAGTTGTTATCCAAGGCAAATCGGACAGTCTAACGAGTATATCTTTATTAGGAATATAGATCTCGGCAATTGTAATAATTGTATTAATAATATTATGTGCATATTCATCAATATTTTGCGATTTTACGTCATCCCAGTTTATTCTGGAGATATCCCTGCGGAACATGTCATAATCACCGTTCTCATATTTCCATATTTTACGTTTAAATGGATTGACCTTAGGCTTGGAGAATTTTAAAAGGCCGAAAATGGGACAATGAAACCGAGTCTCTTGCGGTAAAAATGGATCGCCTACTCCGCTCATAACTATATAGTCTTTATTTGATACGAATAGTAAGTCGATAATGGACTCCGAATGTTCAGTGAAGTGTGTTATGGAGGATATACACTGCGTTAAAGCAAATTGTGTACAAATAGATGGTACCTTTCTTTTCCATTGGGCGTTTAAGGTATTATAGCTAAAGTCGCCAACAATTATAATATCTCGGAAACCGGTATCAATGGCCATGTGAATTGAGTCCTCAATGCTATTGTTATATATAACGTTAGCGTTTGGGGGTCTATAAAAGACGCCAAATAAGAAATGCTTTTTGTTAGAAATAAATTCAACCCAGATAGATTCAATATTAGCGAGTTTGAGATCGAGTCTACGTTTATGAAATAATGTGCTTCTAATATATATGACCACGCCGCCATGCATATCAGCGTGTCGATCCTTCCTTTCGTGAGATCTAAAGTTGTCAGTATTGTTGTCATCCCCCAGCCACGTCTCTGTGATACCTATTATGTAAAAGTCCTTATGCTCAGTCCTTAATAAATCTATTTTTGGGTACAAACTTTGAACGTTGCGGTGTACGAATGACAGATGGTGAGACAGATCTGATTGTGGAATTATGTTGGGACTCATAAATCCTTCGCGTAATATTGAAGATATTACATGTTGGACAAACTCTTACAAACTTTTCCTTTCTACGTAAATGTACACGGACGGACGGACGGACGGACGGACGGACGGAACATCAAGAGCAGCGCAATATGCCCCCACCCCCTTGCTATCGCATAGGGGGCATAATAATCAATTACCATTATGACGTCCCACAAACAGCGATGTGTAATTCTACTGTTGATTTCCGATAAATTGGCAAGGGCACGTGACATGACGGGGTCAGCAGTCTATTTTAGCTGTGTATGGATGTAGCCGTTTTCCGGTCATTTCAGCTGGTTGAATCGACGCCTTATTTAGCGCAAATTAGAGCTTGAAAGTCAATGCTCCTGATAACTTGGGAGACAATTTAAATTATCAACTGGTTGACTGGTGAAACAGGCGACTGAAAACCACAATAAATGGCATATGTGTAAACGTAAACTGTTTCGATAGTTGATTCATTGTGATTGTTAAGTCTTGCAAAATATCAAGTATAATTGTCCACACAGCTCAGACGGTAGAGCGCTCGATAAATAACATTCGACATGCGTTTCTTTTGACAATTAATTTTGTATTTTCTATTCATAACATATTCAATGTGTTCTCACATTTTATATATACATGTATGTCTTAAATAGAGATTGACAAAATGGTCCTTGTGAAGTGTACAATGATTTGCGTCACATATCTGGATGCACATCTAGCAGTCTGATCAGGGCATTCCGGTAAGGGACGACATTCAATAAAAAAAGAAAACACATTTATTTTATTACATGTACACCAAATACCAATTTGGACAGATTGGACAGTTGGCCAGGTCATCAACAATGCCAGCCGTTATGATAATGAAAACTCCGCTGTCACTGTAATAAAAGATGTGCAAGCATGGATTTGGCTAAGTGATCATTTGTGTAATATACGCAGCACCAGGATGAAGTTATCCATGAAGAATATGTATACATCGTCACCTTCTTGAACACATGGACATCTTGAATAAGAAACTAAATTAGCAACAGCTGTAAAATATGGTGTTCATCGAGAAGAGGAGTGTCTCCTCTATAATATAGTTGGTTGCTGACACGGGGTACTTATCCAGATATATGGCTAACATATTAGAAGTTACATGAATGCAATGTCCCAATGTATGTCCAAAACTGTTCATGCCATCGACAGAGCAGGTGCCAATATTGTGAAAGCTCTGTCTAACATTCGACTAAAGTGGATCATACACAAAGTACATGTGTACATGAGTACATATGGATGTAATGTTTGGGATATAGGTAGTAAGTGGGCATGTATTTAGGATTCTGTCTGGGTGTGGTGATGGGGTGTGTGATTGGCGAACCTCTTACATAAACAATACATATTCAGTCCTGAAATTAGAATAACCTGATCCAGTGCATGGTCCTTACCACATCAGAATCACTTTGTCCCATCCCCTAAAAGTAGTAGGATAATAACTAGTTTGCTACTCTTATAATGGGTGTAATCAGATTTCACTCTCAGATATCAGAAAGCCAAAAAAATGTATCTGAGTGCCAAACCAGCGATTTTGGTATTCCGGTAAGGATGAACTCCATCTTTAAATTGCCCTGTGTATGCTACCAATCGCACATGCATGCATCCGTACAGCTAACAGTAAAGTCAGAATGCAATTGGAATAGTTTACATGAATGCCACCCCCAGCCCGTAGATGTGAAATATGGGATTCAATCCCGTTAAACTGGCATAAACGTAGCTGTTAACTGGCTGTTAAACGCAATTAAAAGGAATTGTAGAGAATAAAAAGCATTGAAGATTTTCGTGACAATTATCATTCTAGATTTTGTAAAAATGATTTGATTTGAGAAGGTATACCAGTCTGACATTAAATCTGAATATCAAGAGAAAGCGTTGTATTTTTGTATACAATACCCTATGCATTTTTATGTCATCAAATATGAGGTAGTGGGGTACGCCAGTGCTTTACATGTAAGTATAGACCAGCTATCAGATATTCCCTATTATATAAGACTGTCATTTACAATACAACTCAATACATTTAAAGGTCATACATAGAAATAAATGTGCATTAGTGTTGACCAACAGAGTGGTCGTCACAAGAACATAAATGTCCGTGTACAAGGTGTGTAGGCTATAGTATAGGAATGTGTCATAGCATGTGTTATGTGGAGAGTCTTGGCTGTCATGGTTAAATATCATATCAATGTCAATATTGCAGTCAAACACATTTATTCCATCATGTTCTACCTGTGCTCATAAATAATGTTATTGCTGAATATTTAAAATGCAGGTACCCAGTTGGAACAGGTCAAAGTATGCTAAATATGGCGGCAATTTTCAATTTTAAAATGACAGATAAATGTCATTGCATACAAAAGTGGCTAATATATTTATTCAATCAATAGCATACATAACCAGCCACATGTGTAGTCCAAACCGTTGTTATTCTATTGCTGATAAAACGGTTTGATTAAAACGGTGGCCATTTTGAAATATAAATCTATATAAACAACAATCTGATTTAATTGCGTGACATAATGATATAGGTTGCAATGAAAAATTTCATTTACTGCATGATTCTGTAGATTATAATTCATTTTACTAACGAAATTGCTGGTGTTCAATTGAAAATAACACAAAATGTATTGTTATGGCGGCCATTTTGAATTTTAAATGGCAGAAATATTTGTTATATATATAACATAAATAATTTGACTAAATTGTGGTCATTAATATGTTTATTCATTTGATAAAAAGAGGATACGGGTCTTGAATGGCGGCCATTTTGAAATGCAAGATGGCCGCGACACGTGTGACCCAAACAACATGGTACCATTTGTGTTTTGTACTATGTCACATACTCGTTAAAATCATTATTTTGTTTAAGGTTAGACCAAGCCAAATGGTTTTACTATATAATTTAACCGAATGCCATCCAATAAGGCCAATCTCTCCTACTTTCACTATTTACTATTTATTTTAATTCGTATGGATGCAGTGGGACCTACGTGTACATGACCTGCAGCCAGTCTGTACTGGTTCTGCATGAATTAAACAATAGGTTCACTTACTCCTAAGTAAGAAAAATACAACCTCGTCCTATCCCCCAATATTGTTTACATTGTTTGGCCACAGAACCTCTGTTTACATCACGTGACCAACTGTCACGAATTGTAGCCGACTGTCTTCTTTATCATCCATTATTTGTAAGACGGGTTACACAATACTCGAATAGCCATGTAACGACTTTCGAATAGGTATTCGTGTGCGAAATATCGCTCCCGTGGAATACACCGCTGGAGTGAATAGCGCTTTATGCGAACCGTGCACTCACAACCAGTATTTGATTTTGCACCGGTTATATCTGAGTGATTTACACTGTTTAGGCAGACTTGGGTGCTAGCCTGAATACCGAGCAGGTCATATCTACTGATGACTGAATTATTTAAGATTAATTCGCCAGATATCTCTTGAGCTAGACTGACTGTTAGAACATTAGTCCACGTACGCAGAATTGTAAGCCAAATGTTGGCACGGAGTTCTTATATTGACATGCGGACAATCATAGGAATCTAATGCACTAGAATATGTATATAAACACCCGTATCCATATTCCAGCAGTCGGTCATTCAACCATTCTTGTGATCAATTTGAGTCACAAGTTTTCACTGGGAACTCTGGTAAGTACATATACTTGTTGTTTACTTTCAGTGCTGCAAATAACGTCCGACTCATGCCAAGACCGGCACGTCACCGCATTATTATCGTATCCTCGATACTACTGCCCTATTTCGAGTTATTTGGACCCATTTCGACCAAATGCTTGGTCAATAAAAGCCGTATGGCATGTATCCGCTGTTATATATTATCTCCCTTGATCAAATCGAACTGAATCATTAATAATTCGTGCTTCGTGTAAATGACAACGATTACAGGTTTCGCATGTGGGAGCATTCCGTGAGTATTGTAATGGCATATTATTCTCATGTGTTTGATTGGTGCATGTCTAATTGCAGTAGCTAAACGGTAAACGAAGTGCGAAAACGATTGAAATGTTTGCTATGCATTTTATATTACGATATAGTCCAATATCGTGTCATGCGCCCTGTACAATACATGATAATATTGCCAATTTTAACCTGTAACAATTGTAACGTGAATTTTCCGGATGTCTTTCATTCACTCTATGTTGGACAGATGTAAAACTCCAATCTAAGTCGTCTGTACATTCATTTTATTACATTCATGTGAATACATGTAGTGGAAATCCTATTGCGACCAGGATAGACCTGATCAGACAGTCTTGCACTGAATGCACTGATTTATACGTCAGTAAGCTGTAATAAGGACATGCTGTTAAGTATAATGTATTTCAATCACTGTTGCCTGGTCAGCCTGTAGAATCCTGCAATCGGATTAGAGTTGGCCACGGGCAGTCTGATATGATAAGGGTAAGGCCGGGTCGCAATTGAATGATTGTTTACTAATGTTAAATAATAATAATAAATAAATAATATTAAATAAATGCTGCTCTCACAGGTAACAAGGCATGCCTCCTTAACTGCACAACACATATTTACTATGCAAAGCCACACAGTAGAACGTCTCTAAACCTAACAACGTGGGGACCTCATTGTGTTTAGTTTAGAAAGGTTTCACTGCTGTATCTTGTTCATGATTGAAACTGGCAATATTGATAATTGTGTGTTTTAGTAAGAATAATACCGCTCTGGACCGGACACCATTGGGATCTCCTGGGGTTTCCGGTATAGAGAGATTACACTTTACATGTATAACCTATAACGCAATGCAGATCCGACCAGACTGTGCTAAGGCTCATGCTGGACTGGTCTACTTTGTTCGGAAGGTAACAAGCCAGTGTCGTGTTTGTTCATGACCGAAAATTACAACATTGTTAATTGTGTGCTTAGTAACAGTGATGCCTCTCTGGACCAGACACCATTGGGACCTCCCGGGGTGCCCGGTTTAGAGAGGTTACACTGTACATGTATAACCTATAACGCAATGCAGATCCGACCAAACTGCGCTAAGGCTCATGCTGGACTGGTCTACTTTGTTCGGAAGGTAACAAGCCCGTGTCGTGTATGTTCACGATCGCAAATGACACCATTGTTAATTCTGTGCACAGCTAACAGTGAAACCGCTCTGGACCAGACACCATCGAGACCTCCGGGGAACTTGCCCGTGTCCTATCGTGTCATTGTCGTGAACGTTCATGATCGAAAATGATAAATAATTATCATCGTGTGTGCTTAATTGCATTGCAACCGCTCTGGGCCGGACACCATCGGGACCTCATGGGGTGTCTGGTTTAGAGAGATTACACTGTACATATACAACCTACAACATAATGTAGATCCGACCAGACTGTGTAAGGCTCATGCTGAACTGGTCTACTTTGTTCGGAAGGTAACAAGCCCGTGTCGTGTATGTTCATGATCGCAAATGACAACATTGTTAATTGTGTGCATAGTTAACAGTGAAACCTCTCTGGACCGGACACCATCGGGACTTCCCGGGGTGCCCGGTTTAGAGAGGTTTCACTGTACATATATACCCTATAATGCAATGCAGATCCGACCAGACTGCATAAGGCTTATGCTACACTGACCGGACACCACCGGGACCTCCTAGGGTGTCCGATTAAGAGAAGTTTCACTGTACAAGCAAATTAACACACAAAAGCTGTCACTCTTGCATTTTACTCATACAATTAGCTCAACTCAAATTAATTTGTAGTCCATCTATCTGCTCTTTACTAACTACTTCCTGAAAATAACTAATGTTAGATTCTTGAAATCATATTAGACCCTGGTCTGATTGTGCATGCTTAACTAGGGCCGCTGTGTTCTGCTGTTGTGTAATCTATTTTATTTTGTTTGTGTATACAAGTGTATGCAGTCAGCCGAAGCAGCGAGTCAATTAGACTTACCTAGATACTTTTCTTTGTGTAAATGCGTCATAATCCAAAGTCACTATGTGTCTGCTAAATATCCAATGACCGTTACCGCCCACGTGTCGAGTCGTATTGAGTAAATCGGTGTAGCCTAGTCGTTGTATGAGTAATCAGTATAATATGCCTCAGTACGTATGCACGGACTGCAAATAGTTGGTGTAGTCGGACGGATGAAGAAAGATACCTTATGACGGGTACACCCAGCACATGCCCGAATCTGTCTTCTCTTCCGTAAAATTTGCTTAGGACATACGCCTTTATTTTTACGTTTGTATATATCAATAATGCAACCTTTCTGCGGAAAATAAATTGATTGCCAATATTATAAACTCGTATTACTGTCAATGCTGTAAGATCCAAATATCCAGGTGATCACTCATTGATTGTGCACCGGTCATAGGGAGGTAACAGTTTATACAAGATACTCAGATACCAGTTTTTTATCAGTTACTCATCCGACAAATGTTATCGCTTGAGCTTTACAGCGCCTATCTCAATACACCGTGCATCTGACGACCAAGCATATTATTCAATCTCAACTACAAAACTGTGCATGTACTCTCATCTCTACATGCATTTGTCTATTTATATCATTGTAATATGTAACTTTGTGATCCCAGCATGCTCAAACAACCATCCATTTTATTTGTTTTGTTAACGTCGGCTAGTCGGCTCTCTGATGTCATGCAGCGTAGCACGTTGCGCACAGGGCCATTAATTCACATTACTCCAAATGACTTTATTACATGATCCGCCATGGCGGGTTTACCATGTGCGTCATGAGGCATTAGGCATATTTTGTGACCTCTTCCGATACCTGGCAGTCTCGTTGTTGTTGTTATCCGGAGATATTCATCCAAATCCAGGCCCTCTGAGCAACTCCATCAACACATCCGACTCGTCATTAATATCGAATCATTCCCTATAAGTATTAAATAGTGGGCTCAGCATAATGCACTTAAACATACAAAGCCTACGGCGTAAGCTTGATTTATTAGAAATAGAATCGCAATCCTATGACATCCTAGTATTTACTGAAACGTGGCTCTCACAAGATATTGCTAACAAAGATTTACGCATACCTAACTTTGGACCTCCTTTTATATATGACAGACCAGATAGAACAGGTGGTGGGGTTGTAATATATTTGAGAGACAACTTACACAGATTAATCAGGACTGACCTGTCCATTCAAGGTCTCGAAGTCCTGTGGGTCGAAACTCATTATAAAAATCAAACTATTATCATAGCCAGTTTTTATCGCCCACCTAATTATAATAATAATTACTGGTCGCTCCTGGAAGAGAGCTTTGACAGAGGTTATAACACATCAATTAATAACATTATAATTACTGGGGATTTCAACATTAACACACTAAATCAACCAGCAACAAAGATAGACAACGTTTTTGCCTCGTATAACTTCACTCAACTAATTTCAGAGCCAACCAACTTTACCGAACACTCACAGACTCTAATAGACCTACTTATCGTGAAGAATAGACAAACTGTTGCCACAAGTTTTGTAGCAGATCCTTTCGTCCCAGACCTAATTAGGTACCACTGACCTATATTAGTAGTTCTTACCTTCCCTAAACCTGAACACACCTCATTCAAACGAGTAGTATATAAGAGTCAAAAAGATACCACCTACTGATGGAAGCCCCCCGCTACGCGCGGTGCCTCCCATCAGTAGGTGGTATCATGTTTGACTCTTATATACTACTCGGATTTTCCCCCACTGTTCGGCGGGTATGTATGAGAAGAATGGAAAAATATTTTTCAGCAACCACGAGACCATATATTTCCTAGAGCGGAAGGATAGGAACACCGTTGGCATGCAGTTGTAAGGATAACAAAATAAAAATAAAAAAGTGTTAGGTCCAGCCGAGATTCGAACTCACAACCCACGTCTCCATAGAGTGGTGCCTTAGCCCACACGACCACGAAGCGAAGGTGAAATGCACCCTATTAGAGATAAGAAATCCATTGGTTATACTCAGTATATATGACAATCTGTCATAAATATCAGCAACTTACACCCTATTAGAGATAAGAAATCCATTGGTTATACTCAGTATATATATGACAATCTGTCATAAATATTGGCAACTTACACCCTATTAGAGATAAAAATCCATTGGTTATACTCAGTATATATATGACAATCTGTCATAAATATTGGCAACTTACACCCTATTAGAGACAAGAATTCCATTGGTTATACTCAGTATAATGTCTACCATAAAGCAAATGAGAGAGCAAGCTAAGAGTTGGGGAATTTCCCTAAGAGGTTTGAGACTCAAGAAAGATATAGCAGATATGATAAGTGACGCGCGAGCCGTCGTCTACGAGGAGAGGCTGCAGCGTGCGGTTTCGACCGGACGACTGCCTGCCGACCTCGAAAAACGATCCGAGAATTTGGAGAACGAGACGACGGCCAGTCTGCGTGCCACCGCTTACGCGCAGCGTGTAAAATAAAATCCCAGCGCGCGCAGAAAACCACTATACAAAGCGTACTACAATAAGATTTATCAAGGCCTGGTGGGGAGCCCTCCTAAGAGTAGGAGACAGCTCGCCAGAGATTTGGTGGAGGAGGGTCCCAGGATTCTCGCCGAAGAAGCCGAAGTTAGGGAAACTGTTGATAGGGGTAGGAGGAAGATAGTATGGACTTTCGAGAGGGGGGTAGATGGGAAGATCGGTAATCGCATAATGAATAAAATTCGCACAGAGATGACCACGGCGTGTTATCTGAGGTATTCGTGTTCTTATCATATTAGGAACATCGAGACCGACGAAACGATGATCTATCACAAACAATCAAAGGGCAGTCCATGGATAAACGAGATCGCCAAAGCTGAAAGTTGGATATCCGATAGAGAGAAAGGTCGAATGGACATCGACAAAGTTGATAGACCAAACACAAAATTGACCTTCGTTCGTTGGATATCGGTAGAGGTGAAGATGATCAACAACTTCTCATGGGAGCGGGAAAACTACCCGATTGGTTAAGACAGAAAAAGGGAATGTATTCCGTCGACACGTACGACGACTACTTGTGTCTGTTTAGGTGCATAGCCATCCATCGTGGAGGGAGAACCGACCGCTGTTGTGAGAAGGCACGAACTCTGGCTCGCGAATACCTAGGTCACGATAACGGACTGGGTAGTAAGGGAATCTTCCTGGACTCTCTTAAGAAGGTCGAAGAGCATTTCAAGCTGGGCATTCACGTTTACGAGCCCACCGCCGACGGAGTGTGGTACCTAATGAAGTCTCCGGTAAATTACGACGCGGTTGGGGAGAAGACAATGACGATAGGAATGTTTGGAGGTCACTCGTTCCTCATAACGAACCTCCGCAAGATGACGAACGAGTACGGGTGCTCCGGATGCCAACAACGGTTCACAAAATCGTGTAACATGCACAGGCACGCGACCACCTGCATGGGTGGGATGACCGTGGTGACATGTCCAGGTAAGAGGGTAGAGAGACCGCAGTCGGCATACGAGAAGGCGTTCTATCCCAATGGGTCAGCGAGCGCGGTGTCGATTCAATGGTTGAGCAGAGAAGAGGAGAGGGTTGGAAATCACATACATCACGCGAGATGCGGTCACGGCGGGGAGAGGTGGGTGGCCGGCGATCCGGTCGACGGCTACTGTCACGAAATCAAGACCGTGTTTCAGTTTCACGGATGTTACTGGCAACGGGTGTCCGAACGCATTGCATGAGAGGTAACGCGAGATCACTATACAGGAGGACGAAAATCCAAGACGCCAAGATAAGGAAGGCGGGTTACGAGCTGGTGGTGATGTGGGAGTGCGAGTGGTTGAAAGAGGTGAATACCCACTATCCACAATCGCCGCGCGAGGAGGAGACGACTCTGTATCCTCACCAGATAGTCTACGACTTCGAGGCGTATCTCGACAAGTCGAAAACCACGCGACCCACCAAAGACCTGACCTTCGAGGTAGAGCACGTCCCTATATCGGTGTCGTTGGGGGATACGATGCACGAGGGGATCACACACATCTGCGAACGAGATCCCGACACTCTGGTCGAGAAGTTCGTGACCAAGCTGCAGAGGAGAGGCAATGCAATCAGGGAGGGGGTTAGGAAGAAGTATCTGCCGGCCGACATAGAGATGCTGTCGAAACCTCAGCGAGAGAAGATCGTCTCGTGGATCGACCAAGTCCCGGTGGTGGGGTTCAACTGCTGCAGGTACGACCTGAATCTCATCAAGCGGTACCTTGTCGAGAAGTTGGCAGCCACCGTGAATAAGGTGATGGTCGGAAAGAGAGCCAGCACGATGATGTTTCTGTTTACCCCGGAGTTTAGATTTCTCGATATCATCCATATCTAGGACCCGGTACCACGTACGACCGGTGGGTTAAGGCGTACGACTGTAAAACGGTAAAGTCTCACTTCCCGTACGAGTGGTTCGATAGCGCGGACAAGCTCGACCATCCGGGATTGCCCGACTATCCCGAGTGGTACTCGAAGTTGAAGGGTGAGTTCCTACTGTCGTTGACAGAGTGGAAAGAGTGTAAGAAGGTATTCCGAGAAAAGGGGATGAAGACGTTCAAGGAATGGTTGCGACACTACAACGACTTGGATGTAGGACCGTTCCTGGAGGCTCTGACTAAAATGACGGAGTTCTACAGGGGAAGAGCTGTGGATATACTCAAGGATGCCGTGTCTCTGCCCGGTGTTTCCCTTCAGTACCTACTTCGTGGGACGATCGATGGGAAGGCGGATACGCCCGAGTTATGGTCGCCGAAGTCTGAAACTTACGAGATGATGAAGCAGGGATTGGTCGGTGGTCCGTCCATAGTATTCTCCAGATACGCCGAGGCTGGAAGGTCAACGATCAGGGGTCAGGTGGGGAGTCGGGAGGAGAAGATGTGCAAGGCGGTGCTGGGGTACGATGCCAATGCTCTGTACCTATCTACACTGTCGAAGGACATGCCGTGCGGTGAGGATCAGATATGGACGTGTGACGACCCGGAAAGACAGTCGTATATAGACCGTTTTGTGAGGGAGGTCAGGAGTGAAAAGTGGTTCGGAGTTGGATATAGAGGTCCCGGAAACGTTGAGAGAAAAGTTCTCTGAAATGTCTCCGCTGTTCGTTAATCGAGAAGTCGATGAGACCGAGGTTCCGCAGCACATGAAGGACTACCTGGCCAGGACCGGGAGGACTAGGGTCGAAGGGCATAGAAAGCTCGTTGGGGCCCTATCTGCCAAGAAGATGATCATATACTCTCCGCTGCTAAAGTGGTATCTGGAGCACGGTGTGGTCATCAAGGCGGTGCATAGGGTGATAGACTACACACCCGGCAAACCGTTTCAATGGTTCGTGGAAGAGGTCACTGCCGCCAGACGGACGGGGGACGTCGACAAGAGCAATGCGGTGTTGGCGGAGATATTCAAACTGGTTGGCAACGCGTGCTGTGGCAAGCTGATAGAGGCCCAAGAGAGACACATGAATACCACATATACGAAGAATGAGAAGACTGTCGACCGGGCACTGAGCTCGGCGTGGTTCGAAGACCTGGAGGAGATTGGGGAGGCTTACGAGATATCGAGCAGGAAGACTCGAGTGGTGATCAACAGACCGTTTCAGTGTGGCATAGCGGTCTACCAGTTGGCCAAGCTCCGGATGCTGGAGTTCTACTACGACTTCTTGGACAAGTACGTGGATCGAGCAGATTTCGAACTTATACATATGGACACTGACAGCATGTACTTCGCGCTGTCGGAGAAGACGCTGGCGAAGGTGGTGAGAAAGAAGATGAAGAGAAAGTTCAATAAGGAGAAGGCCGAGTGGTTGGCGTGGGATAAATGAAGCAATAGAACTCCGGGACTGTTCTAGCTGGAATTCGAAGGGGATAGAGCCATCGCTCTGTGCAGCAAGTGTTACTACGTGAGCGGTGAAGGAAAATCTAAGCACTCGGCTAAGGGGATGTCGAAGAGATCTAACGTTATTGACTTGGGGAGGGAAGGTACAAGAGTGCTCTCGAAGGGGGTAAGGATATGGCGGAGAACAGGGGATTCCGAATGGTTAACGGGGTGATGAAGACGTACAAGCAGGAGAAGTTGGGGTTGTCGGCGTTGTCGGCGTACTACGACAAGAGGAGAGTGATGGAAGACGGGGTACACACCGAGCCTATAGGATAGGTAAAAAAAAAAGGACTCTAAAAAATGGGAGAATACTAAAGACTCTGACGATCCGGGGGTAGCTGGGTGTCAGAAGGTACCATAAGAAGTTCTTCGCGAACAAACCCGCGAGACGGGCCATCAGCCAAATAGTAGAGCACGGGCTCATCAGGTTTGGTAATAGATCGATCTAGATGATATACATTGAGAGACCACACGGGATCAGTCGCGCGGCGGCGACCACCTTCGAGCACTCCCGGTTGATAGAGGTACCTGACGTCAACATCCGATGGACGTGCAATCGGCGATTGCTGCTCCTCTAAACAAACGGGTCGCCCGCGCGAGACGGCAGAGGGCTTGCTCGTCACCCTTTTAAACTTGATGGCATCTACAGGCTTCTTATCGATCAATCTGGTCACCTCTCCGTTCAGTGCGGAGACCACGGCGGCCAATCTGGCCACCCACTCGGTCGATCGCGAATGAGGGTCTACAAGTTATTTGGCGTATTGGTGACCGAACAGTCTCTCAGCCAGGGTTCTATTGAAGCGCTCCACGATCCCCTGGTCTCGGTGGATGTTGACGCGGCCGCGTCTGACACAAACGTCGTGCTTAGACAATAGATAAGAGACCGCGCCCATGAACTCGCGGCCGGGATCGACCTGGAGAAGAGTTGGCCAATTGAGAGGACTCCTCTTATATAATCGGGAAAGAGCCTCGGCCACCTCCTTAGACTCTTTAGTGGCGAACGGCTCAGCCTCCTTATAACGACTCGCTACGTCAACGATTGTCAGTGCGTACTTGTACGTCTTGCGACCGACGCGATCGTGAGGGAGAAATAGGAGGTCTGCTTGGTCGAATTTCGGGCGCGGAATATTGTGAGGCGCGGGCAAATAGATCTGCCAGATGGCCTGCTTCTTGAGCCATTCCTTGACAGCGTTTTCTGAAACCTTGGTCGCTGCCGCGAGGTTCTTGATGGCCGCGAGTCCCTTCCAGTAGCCGCGGGGGCTGTAGTATGTGTTCGCTAGCTTGCGCGTTAGGCGAACCGATAGTTTGGTATTAAGTTTGAGCGTGTTCATCGTATGTGATGTATTCTAATATATCGGACAATCTCCAACATGCCCTCGCCAGATCGTCCGGTAACTGCGTCGTTAATAATAAACCTTTGTTGGAAGTACAATTGCGATTGGGGGTTGAGTTCTGAAGGAACTTGGGAAAATCTAACTCGGAGGAATCTAATTCGGAGGAATCTAACATCCGCTTTGCGAAAAGGGTGGCTTTTTCATCCTCCCGCCACGTCTCGAGAGAATCTCGGGCCAGACGAATCACACCCTTTGCACCAGCTATACGGTGTTTAAGGGCAGTGTAGCCTACATCAATCATAGCAAAATAAATTTCGTCAACTGACATCGTTCTATATATATATATTTATATAAAAGATTATTTAAAACAATGATTAATTTTGTAAAAATTATTAATTAATTTGAAATCTCGATTGAATATAGTAGCCGACGAGCCCCACCACACCCATTCCCAGAACGATGAACGCGATCTCGCGATCTTTTTGGGGCTCTGACGGTACATAGAAATCTGAAAGTTGGGGCTCGCGATCCAGCGGCGCGAGACTTTTCTGTGGATATGCCAGCGCGTACTCGCGGTTGGCTTCTTCAACGTTCTGGAAAGTTTGCGCGCCGTGATTCTCGCGGCGAAGCTCTTCATTGACCCAGTCCAGATGGGTGGTTCGTTTTTTCGACCACGCTTCCTTTGCGCTATTGAGTTGTTCTACAGCTAAATCGTGACGCTTGCGCTCCTCATCCACGTTCGAGCTTCTCATTTTCAACAATATAAAGTTGCTACCGCTGAACGCCAATGCGTTTACAAGCGCACCACCTATCATTATTCCGATCGAAGCCATTTATTTCCATATATTATCGGGTAGAATTCAAACTTTAATTAGATAATCTCGGGTCGAAATTGCGGCCACTACATCTGTCATGAGCCCTACGTCTCTCACAGTCATGACCAATTTGGGAGCGGGCCATCCGAAGGCCATCTTTCCTAGTCGAGCATACCCGATACTGAAACGCAATATCACCATGGTGTTATAAAGCACTTTCACTATCATTTTACCATTTTTTTCAGCCATTATTGATAACTATAATTATTGCATATAAAAGGGATCGCGATCAATGTTTAAATGGGGCGCAATCGGTTTCGGAACTTTCTTCGGAACACTGGCTGGTTGTTTTTTCGATAAGGATTGGTGTAATAGGGGGTATTTCCACACGCACAGGGCACCAACAACTGCCAGACCACCACCAACAACCCAACTCCAATTCGTGAATTGGGGTTCAATCGGATTAGTCCAACCTCGATTGAGTGTTGAGTGTGCTTCCAATTCGTGAAATGGGGGTGTTGTTGCACTCAACAGTTGAACCTGATTGCTCTGTCTTCAGATGTTTTGCTGTCTCCGTCCCCGATTGCAACGACTGTTTAGCCTCTTGAAGCTCGGCGAGTATTTTATCTTGTTTAACTTTTCGGGTGGTAGCCGCCGCCCTCCCAGCTGCCTGCCTTTTTGGGTTTTTATGTCGTGCAACCCCCAACTCCAATCGCGAGTGGGTTGGAGGATCAATCGGAGTTGGAAGTGCTGCAATCGGGTTCGATTGGGTTGGACCAATCCCCAACGCTGTTGGAGGTGCAATCGGGGATTGCTGTTCCGTCACTCTCGCAGGTGTGTCTTGTGTCATCATTTATGTTTATGATATTAATATTAGGGCTTATAGTTCGTGGGCATATATGTCCAAATTGACAGTGTTTACCCGTGGTCAACGCGGTTGTCAGCGGAGCTAAGTACATTCCAAACTTGTGATAAATTGAGCAGCAGGCTGTTCTAAGAGTGTGACCTATAAAAGGGTCAGTCTCTAGATCGCCAATCAATCCCGCGGTGTTTGGTATAGAGAGAAGTATACTAACGGCGGTTGCGTACAAATGAATAGCCGCCGATCCGAGAGTTTTTGTCATCTCCGCACCTAACCTAGATTCGTATCGCGCATACATTTTATCGATCTCCGCATCTGACATATTATCCACCTGAAAAACTGAGAGACGCATTCCGAGATAATGCTCCGATTGTCCCCCACCAACCAGCGCAGCTAGCGGCTCACGTCGCGCCGCATTTTCATTTTCATTCGGAGTCGTTGCACTCAACCCAATCGAACCCGATTGCTCTGTCGGAGTTGATGTTTCATTATCTTTCAGGAAAGATACCGTGTTGGCAGTCGGAGTTGAGGTTTCTTCCATTAATTTAACTATTCTAACAAGTCTCATCACTTTAATATATTGCCAAGCGCACCACCCGATACTTATGATCACCGTTATGCTCGCAACAAAGCTCGCAGCAGAGCACCAAATTGTTAACATTGTTAAACATTGTTCAGCATTTGTTCAACATTTGTTACGCATTTGTTCAGCATTGTTCAGCAATTGCTAAGCGTTGTTCAGCATTGTTCAGCATTGTTAAGCATTTACTCGGCAGTTACTAACGAGCGTTAATTAATTTATAACTTTTTAAGCAGTTGGTTGATCGGTCTTTAGCAGAAGCTTGGCGTGCTTAGTTTCCGAAAGCATCTGTCGAACCTCCAGGCGCTCCTCGAATGAGTCTCGGTCCTTGCAGTGAAATAGGGCGACCCATTTCGTTTGCTCGCGCAGATCCTTGAGGACGGCGTTGTACTTTTCTTTTGAGTGGATATCCATACGCTTTGCCTAGCATGGCGGCCAGAAAATGCGAGCTCGGAGAGCATGTCCTTCTTTTTGGTCATCGCCGCCTTGGCCGAGCAATCGTCAATCACGTATAGGGTGGGCTCACCCTGGAATCTTTGGTATAAACCACGCAACCAATCGTGAAGCCTATCACCGGGGTCAATAACGTATACCTCAGGGTCGGTCCATATCCACGGGCGCCGCTGATAAGTATCGTTGTGCCGCACAGTGGGACACAGGATCACAATGTGACGAAAGGCATCGCGGTAGGACTCCTCGAGCAAGTCGAGGATGAAAATAAAAACCGTTTTTCCACATCCTGTCTGCCCACATATTATGGCAGAGTGGGCATCTCCAATCGTGAATTGGTATTGATTGCTAATTTTCTTAATTTTTTCAAAATTATTAATTAATAAATCGTTAGATTTAGTAGAGTGATGAGACGTATCGACCATCTTCGATGTTGAGTTGTGCGTCTGTAATTATATATAAGTACACGTTCAATGGCCCGGCTCCGTCCGCCTCTTTGGTTATCTGGATCGTCACACCCTCACTAGCGTTCGCAACTTGGCGTCCGCTGCCGTGTATTTGGTCGTCGTCGCTGGCTCGAATGTCTAGCCATAACGCGTATTTAGTATTCAGGAACTCCGCGAGGGATACGGCCGAGAGATGCAGGTCTTTGGCAACTGCTGCAACCTCCGGAGAAGCGCTTAGAGCCGGTAGCAAACTGCTTTCTTACTTCATCCCACTGTTGGTGCGCGCGAAGACCCGCACTGTAGAGTTGATTGGGGACTCCCTCGATCGTCACCTCTACCTTCGTGATTTTGGGGTTATAGAATTTGTCGGTTTTTCTAGCACCGAACGCGAACCGAGCATCCTCGAACAACATCAGTATACCTTTCATCGAGCGGGCGGGTAAGTTGACATTAATATTCCACAATGTGTCGCCTTTGTCTTTCGTCATCTTGCGGTGGCGAAGAACTCAGTCGTAAAGTATGGCAACGCGCCCGGCGTACTGGGTTCTGATCAATCGCGCGAGTTCGGGCATCGTGACCATGTCGTACTCCAGCGACACATTGTCGATCGTATACGTCGATGTTATGTCGGTGGCTATGATAACTCGGCCGTAGTCGTTGAACGTTAGTTCGTATTCGAGGCGGTCAGCCAAAGCACTCTGATAGTAGGGCATGTGACTCTCCAGCAACTCGAAGTCGAGCGGGATGTAGAAGCGGTTGCCGTAAGAGCCCGCGACCGCGTTGTCGCTCGCGTTGCTATCTGCCTTGTTACCAACCCCGATTCTAAGTTTGGTTACATTCTTATTTTTGCTGGTGTCAATACCCTGATAGACAGCGTTTTCGCGCTCTTGCGCCGTCTTCCACAGGTCCTGATAACAATGGTAGACGTCGCTGTCGATCGACATCACCTCATTACCAGAAATCTTTATCATGGTCTTCTTGACTGCGCGACCCAGGTTCTGAACGACGGTTCGGTCCGCGTCCGTCGACGTCAGCGAAATAGTGAAAGCGAGGCGAACAGTCCCCGGCAAAATGACGTCGCTAGCTACGAGGTTGGGGAAGCGGACTAAGAGCTGCTGGTTCTGGTCGATCGTCGATGGGTTGTTCGTAATAACGACACTCTGCCTCACGCCTTTCGCCCCGAGGTGCTCACGCAGTCTGCGGTATGGATTGAGTTTGCGACCGTATTGACTCGAAGACATAATTTAGTGAAACTATTAAACCCGTATGGTTTTGTCTTTAATACATAATTAATCTTAAGAACATTATAAAGATAGCTGATGACGATATTGACATGGATGAAATCGGCAGAGAAGATAACGTCGATGAGGATTATGATGACATAGATGATGATAACGATAACGAAACGCCCTTCATAGAGACTCCAGTTCCAATCCAATCGCAATTGGGGGAATTAGGTGGCGCTACCACTAGTCAAAGTCGGAAATTACTCGAGGGAGCTGTAAACGACTACTACAACACTTTAGCAGAAAAAGTTCTGCTCCCATCTGTCGGTCGCGACTACTCCAAGTTCAAATTTGATCTGAACGGTAGATTGCGACTAAAAGCAGCATCAAATATTCCAATAGTCAACACGAGGACCGGTAAACCCCTAGCACTGAGCACCATTGCAGGAAACCCGGGCGGTGGCCAACTCATAAGAAACGAACTCGGATTCCCAGATTGGAAGAGGGGTAAACCAATTATGCCTACCCGCGCTGTAGAGGCCCTACAGTCTACCGACGAAACGATGGCGAAAACGGCCTCCGCGATAGAAACGGTCGAGCTCAGCGAGGTCCCTCAAGTAGCCACCGACGCTATTAACACGATGGAGACCACGTTCAGCGAAAACGAAATATTCAACCTCGACCAAGGGTCTAACGATGACCCACCGTTACCTCTTCGCGAACTCCGTGGACTCGATAAGGCTCTGCAAACGGTCCGGGGCGAACTGGTCCTTAACCTCTCCAAACTCTCGTCGCTGGATGAACATATCGCGCTAGAAGAAAGAAAACTGGAGGAAGCCGGTGGCGATAGAGAATCTACCGAGCGAGTAGTAGTAAGGGAGTCAAAATGATACCACCTACCGTGATAGCATTTATAACCCTCTATAATACCCCCACCACCCCCGAAAATCAAAAAATTGGTTAACGAGGAAAATTGGGTCTCCCGACAGCAAATTTATGAATTTTTTGAGAAAATAATTTTGAAAAGAGGGAGTCCCAATTATATTGGTAATTGACTTTTGAAAGTATATATTGGTGTCATAAATACATCATGTTTTTTTCACGTCCAATTGAACAGAAAAAACAAGTACCAATATAAAAGAGAAAATGGATAATACAATACAATTGGAATTGAAAATGTTTAATGACTGTGTTGAAGAAGTTTACGAAGAATACGGGGGTTATAATCCTGTATATAAATTCTATAAAATGAGAACACTAGGCGATATCGAATATATGAAATACCAGCGTAATTTATTACGCTCCGACAAAAACGTTGCATTTACAATATTATACCGGCAATTATGTAAACTATACAAGAGGCAAATACGAACATTAAGACAGATAATGCGCATCGGATATGAAACTAAGGCGTATTATATAAAACTATTAAAACCCAACGATTCGTTTACGAACGTACATTTCTACGATATCACTTCTAAATTTATGTTGTAATCACAACACCAAGCAGACGACAATGTTTCACTTACACGTGTTATAAACACGCAAATTATGTGTCCTACCTTACACGTATATTAAGTGTCCATTTTATAGAGAGATTACACGATTACGTCTTACGGGATGAAACATAAACACACTGTAATATATACTACACACACGTGGGTGTGTATTACATAACCCGCTATCGATATTCCGGAAGTATTTCTTACATTGTGATTGGTTGGCATGTTTTTAATTTTTTTAATTTTACTTTTAATAATTTAGAACGTTATAACCTATATTATTAAATAAAAAACGAACTTATTATATAAAAAGCAAATAAAAAAAAGAGAGTAAATATTGGTATTGCACAACACGGTTTTAGCTTAATATATGTAAAATTAACAACAATACTTTGTCTTGGGGGACGCCCCTTGACGAAAAATGAGCGCTCAGTGCACCCGTGCTGACACTTCCAAGGTTGCCTAGACTTTCGACACTAATTACTAGATCAGCCGAGAGATGGGGGTGTGCAGTACGGGTAGCTACACCTCGCAAAGCCAAACAGAAAAAGAATGAATGAATGAATGAATGAATGAAAGAGAGTGGCTTAGCGGGGTGGACCCAGAAGGGTTTTGCTGGCGCGGGTTCGAGCCTCGGTGTGACCCAACTTTCTTTTTTTTTTTATAATTTTCCTAAAATTAATTAATAAATTGTTTACTGCACCAATATAATTATTTAACAAAAATATTAATTTCTTCCGACTTTATCTCCAAGTTTTTCCCTAAATTTATCCCAATCGGTACACTCAATTTTGGGCATGGTGGCGCGCACCTTGATTCTTATATCATTTTTTAATTTTTCATATCTCCGCATTTCTTCCACCACGGATTCAAACTCTAAATTTGATATTTTCTTATCGGCCAACGCTTTGGACACCATAACGTCGATGCTATTTTTCTTAGACCTGGCGAGAACAGATATTCTATCATGTTTTCTACATTTTTTCTCGAGTTTTCCACCCGACGCCCTAATTACCATACACAACAACCCAGAAACGGCCGACACAGCACATAAAATCCCCGCTACAGGAACCGTTATAATGGTGGATATAGTTGCAGCTGTCCCCGCCCCACAGAACACAGAAACACTCGCTAGAGCCGTGCTAGATGCTTCAGCCTAAAATATCCTGCATAGCGACGATATTATTCAACCTAAAATCTGAACTTCTTTCGTTAATTGTACACAGTGTTGAGGGAGTGGTATTGACAATTGGAAGCGTTGATTCGTTCATATTTAAATTTTACAAATTTAGTTCAATATATTAGTATTTACACAATAAGTTCAATTAACAATGAGACAATAGTGGAAGAACTCTCTGGGTCACCGATTTTCGTAACAAAGTTAATAACACTACCTTGGGAAAGTCTAATTCGATCATAACCGGAGAACGAAACCACCGTCAAACTATCTCCAGAGATTTTAGTGACTCCAACCCCCTGTTCTTCCCCATCTACTACAAGATTTATCGCGACCGTGCCCACAGGTTTACCACTACCATTAACCGAGCAGACCGCCATTTGGATAACTTCACCTGCAGCTGTCATAGTGTATCCCCCACATTTATTAATCGCTTTGGCACCGAACGAATATTCATAGTGCTCCTCAACCAATGGGCCCCGCTTCTCAGCCCAAACTGTTATGGCACGTTTTAGAGTTTTCATTGTTCGCACTATTCCGGCAAGCGCACTGTTTGCCTTATATGCCTCAGTACGAATATTATAAGAGGCCTCCTCAAGAGCTTTGGTCGCGGCTATACGACCATGTTTCAGTTTATCGGAAACTTCGGTTATCTTTCCGTCTAGTTCGGTAAGTGCCGCTTCTCTGCTGAGAGAGTCCTCTAAGCGCAACGCATCATAAGCCTCCGTAATGGTCGCCTGGTGGCCTTCTAGGGCTTTCTCAACACCCGACCGGGCCTCTTTTTGAAATTCGGTTATTTTTCCGTCTAGTTCAGCAACCGCCGCTTCTCTGATGAGAGAGTCCTCTGAGCGCAACACCTCATAAGCCTTCGCAAGGGCTGCCTGGTGGTCTTCTCGGGCTTTCTCAACACCCGACCGGGCCTCTTTTCGAAATTCGGTTATTTTTCCGTCTAGTTCAGCAACCACCGCTTCTCTGTTGATAGAGTCCTCTAAGAGCAACACCCTATAAGCCTCCGTAATATCCGCCTGGTGGTCTTCTCGGGCTTTCTCAATACCCGTTCTGACCCCCTCACCCCCAACCGGGCCTCTTTTCGAAATTTGGTTATTTTTTCGTCTAGTTCAGTAAGTGCCGCTTCTCTGTTGAGAGAGTCCTCTGAGCGCAACGCCCCATAAGCCTCCGCAATGGCCTCCTTGTGGTCTTCTCGGACCCCCTCAACCCCCGACCGGGTCTCTTTCAGAAATTCGGCTATTTTCCCGTCTAGTTCAGTAAGTGTAGCTTCTCTGTTGAGAGAGTCCTCTAAGCGCAACGCATCATAAGCCTCCGCAAGGGCCTCCGCAAGGTTCGACTGGTGGTCTTCTCGGACTTTATCAATACCCGACCGGGTCTCTTTTCGAAATTTGGTTATTTTTTTATCTTGTTGGGCAACCGCCGCTTCTCTGACGAGAGAGTCCTCTGAGCGCAACACCTCATAAGCCTCCGTAAGGTCCGCCTGGTGGTCTTCTCGGGCTTTCTCAATACCCGACGTGGCCTCTTTTCGAAATTTGGTTATTTTTTTGTCTAGTTCGGTAAGTGCCGCTTCTCTGATGAAAGAGTCCTCTAAGCGCAACGTATCATAACCGTCAGTAAGGGCCGCCTGGCGGTCTTCTCGGACTTTATCAATATCCGACCTGGTCTCTTTTCGAAATTTTTTTATTTTCCCGTCTAGTTCGGTAAGTGTCGCTTCACTGATGAGAGTGTCCTTTAAGAGCAACGCATCATATGCCTCCGTAAGGTCCGCCTGGTGGTCTTCTCGGACTTTATCAATTCCCAACCGGGCCTCTTTTCGAAATTTGGTTATTTTTTCACCTAGTTCGTTTAGTTCCGTTTCTCTGATGAGAGAGTCCTCTGAGCGCAACACCTTATAAGCCGCCTGATCTTTCTCAATATCCGTTCGGACTCCCTCAATTTGTGCAGTCGCCGTCAGCACTTCTACTCTAGCATCTGATATACTCCTGTGAATCCCGTTTGTGACCTTCGATATAGTTTTATTGATCAGGGCCTTGGTTTTACCAGTAGTTAAAAAATCGCCCTCTGTCGGGATGAATCCACCTTCTGCCGGTTCCAAATTCTTTGAATTTGTCATCCAATCGGAAGAACTACCTGGTCCGTATATACTCATTCTTAATTTTTTCAAAATTATTAATTATAATATTGGGTACCTATACTCAATTGGAAATTTCGAGAACTACCGAAATCGGGTAATAGTTATTCAACTTTCTCGCTTGATCATCGAGAATAGAGACCGTAAATTCGTGGATATGTCCGATTCCAAAACTTTCATCTCGGGGTGTGGGAAGTCTAAGGTCACAGTCTCACCATAGAAACAGTCGCTGGCGGGCACGGTTTTCAGTAATGTGCTGTGAGCTCCGTCTACCGTGTTGTACGATGTGTTCACCCGATCCAGGTGCACCCTGAGAGTTTTCGTGAAGGCGAATGTCACCGGGTTATCACCGACGTACTCACCCGGGGTAAACACTCCTTTGTTTGAGGAGTATGTCTCTCTAAAACCGAGTTGAATACCCAACCCCGGGGAGACCACTACCTTATTATCACTGCTGATGGTCATTGTTGCGAGCCCGGTAGCATTCGATAATGTGAGGTTGATTATACCGTCAAGCTCTGAGTTGACAAAATCTTTGAGCTGTCTTATTCCCTACAGTCCGTGAGGCAGCTTTACACCTAATTGTTGTCCATCCTTCACATAGTAAAACCCTTCGCTCTTCCCCACATTCTGTCACCCAACCGTGAACGTGATTGATCTGAGGCCTACCCGGCGTTGTCCGCAGCAGTTGTCTATTAACTTTTGAAGTTCACAACTCCCTTTTTGAACATTAGTGATAGTAGCAAACATAATAATATCTTTCAATGGATACAAAAGCATTTAGCTTTAATTCTAATGCAAAGTATAAAGTTGGTGGTGTATACGCTCAAAAGAACATCATTGGTGAGCTTGTGCACCCTAAAATAAGAGTCAGTTTGGGCCTAGGTTTCGACACAAATTTCAATAACATGTTTGAGAAATATAGGGTGACCAAGATTAGTACTGTGGATGGGGTAAACAGATGGCGGGCAACTCCGATGCAGTTCTGGCAGAACCAACTAAATTTTGCTGTGTGGTGTGCCACAACTGGGTGTGGTGTATCTTTCGGAGACCACACAAAACCAAGTAACAGCATGATGAGCAGTAGCTTATACAACTTTCATGTTTATTATACTATTAGAAGGATTTTGAAAGAATTACGTGTTCCACTACCACAAGATGCTGCATGGAATCCGACATCTAACACATATGATAGGAGAGCGTTTGAGAAAATAGCCAACGAATTAGGTGTGGACCCAAACCGTGATTGGAAACAAAAAGTTTACACCAAGAATGGGGAACCCCTTTTTTGAAGAAGCTGGAAATGATGTAAAAGTTGTTGATGGCACATTCGATAGCAGTACTGTGAGGTACACGTCAAGTTTCCTAATACATAAAATACCAAGTTTTTTTCTTAATATATTCTCAGATAAAACCTACTACCAAACATATCCGGCTTCACTACACCAACCATCTAAAGTTGGAATAGCATGGAGTACATTTATATTAGATAAAAGCACTGGATTTACTCAGGCCGGTGTTAGTCGGCTTAATGATTCAATTCGTACATATGTGTGGGCTATACTAGGTGCGCAAAAACAAACTCGCAGTTCTATAATAGGAGTCGGAACAGCGTTTGACGCGCAAAAACAGTTCCTGGGCACTTGTTGAGGACACCATCTCAGCTAGGGTGGATCTGGAGAAGGCGATACAGAATTATCAAGACGTTTTGCAGACTGCCCGCACTCCGGTAGACTATGTATTTGGAATAGGTCTTTATATGGCGCCGAGCAATATGATACTACGAGACGACCCGGTTGACGGTTACAATAATCAGATCGTAGTCGCAACCACCAATCAAAAAATCGGCCGCAACGGGAACGTGAACACGGGTATCATCAAGCTCCCACCCAAGATGATCGGGCGCGGAGTTGTAAACTCAAATAAATTTGAAAAAGATTTCATAAAATCCCCAAAACACAAAATGGATACACCTCCCTCAACACAATCGAACCCAGTACCCCCAATTCGTAAATTGGATGCACCATCGAGTTCCATCAACAATGTTGAAACACCAAACGAGATTGGAAGCACAACACACGAGGAGGAGAAATTAGGGCTCGTCGTCGCCCTAGTGGCTTTGGTTTTAGGAACTCTCTGGCGAAGAATAGTAGGAGACCGGCGATTGCCACGATTAAAGCCCAAGTATTTTTGGCTAGCCATCCGGCCGTTTTTGATAATATAGATAGCAAGTAAGAAACGATACTTCCGATCAGTCCAGGTAGTGCGGCAGCCGCCTTTTCGGCTAATTTAGCCAGGAGACTGGTGAGGGCTTTTAGTTGTTTTTTTTACCCACTCCTTAGCTCCACCGGATGGCGCGGGCGGTGGTGGTGTGGGTGCTGGCGCGGGTGGTGGCGCCGCACCACCAGTGAAAGCTAGAACTATGGTCGATATAGTCATGCTGATAGCAACGAGGATGCTTGCTATCGTGATGCCCTGTTCTCTGAACAGAGTGCGAAGACGCTCACCGAGTGTCGTCTCCTCGTTCAGGACCCTCGAGATTGTTTCGCGGATCCGACTTATTTGGGTGCGGAGTGTCTCACGGTTAGTCGAGGCAGCCTCCAAGCGAGCTTCTCTTTGATCCCGCAACTACCGCAGGCGTTCGGTGATCCGCTCGGTAGATTCTCTATCGCCACCAGCTTCCTCCAGTTTTCTTTCTTCTAGCGCGATATGTTCATCCAGCGACGAGAGTTTGGCGAGGTTAAGGACCAGTTCGCCCCGGACCGTTTGCATAACCTTATCGAGGCCCCGGAGTTCGCGAAGAGGTAACGGTGGGTCATCGTTAGACCCTTGTTCGAGGTTGAGTATTTCGTTTTTCGCTGAACGTGGTCTCCACCGCGTTAATAACGTCGGTGGCCACTTGAGGGACCTCGCTGAGCTCGCTGAGCTCGATAGAAAATGTCGAGGCGGCCATCTTATCTTTTAGGTTGTTTACGGCCCTTACAGCTGCGGCCCTCAAAACAATCTTCGTATTCTTCTTCCAATCTACGAATCCGAGTTCGTTCCTTATGAGTTGGCCACCGCCCAGGTTTCCGGCAACAGTGCTCAGCGCTAGGGGTTTACCGGTCCTCGTGTTGATGATTGGGATATTTGATGCTGCTTTTAGTCGCAATCTACCGTTCAGATCAAATTTGAACTTGGAGTAGTCGCGACCGACAGATGGGACCAGACCTTTTTCTGCCAAACTGTTGTAGTAGTCGTTTACAGCTCCCTCGAATAATTCACGACTTTGACTAGTAGTAGCGCCACCTAATTCCCCCGATTGGATTGGAACTGGAGGCTGTATCAAGGGCGTTTCGTCATTATAATCATCTATGTCATCATCATCCGAATCGACGTAATCGTCTCTGCCGATTTCATACATGTCATTATCGTAATCAGCCATATTTATAATTTCTTAAAATTAATTATGTATTAAAGACAAAACCATACGGGTTTAATATAGATTCACTAAATTATGTCTTCGAGTCAATACGGTCGCAAACTCAATCCATACTGCAGACTGCGTGAGCCCCTCGGGGCAAAAGGCGTGAGACAGAGTGTCGTTATTACGAACAACCCATCGACGATCGACCAGAACCAGCAGCTCTTGGTCCGCTTCCCCAACCTCGGAGCTAACGACGTCATTGTGCCGGGGACTGTTCGCCTCGCTTTCACTATTTCGCTGACGTCGACGGACGACAACCGAACCATCGTTCAGAACCTAGGTCGCGCCATAGTCAAGAAGACCATGATAAAGATTTCTGGTAATGAGGTGATGTCGATCGATGACAGCGACGTCTACCATTGTTATCAGGACCTATGGATGACGGCGCAAGAGCGCGAAAACGCTGTCTATCAGGGTATTGACACCAGCAAAAATAAGAACGTAACCAAACTTAGAATCGGGTCTGCTAACAAGGCAGATAACAACGCGAGTGACAATGCGGTCGCGGGCGCTTACGGCAACCGCTTCTACATCCCGCTCGACTTTGAGTTGCTGGAGAGTCACATGCCTTACTATCAGAGCGCTTTGGCTGACCGCCTCGAATACGAACTAACGTTCAACGACTACGGCCGAGTTATCATAGCCAGCGACATGTTATCGACGTATACGATCGATAATGTTTCGCTGGAGTACGACATGGTCACGATGCCCGAACTCGCGCGATTGATCAGAACCCAGTACGCCGGGCGTGTTGCCATACTTTACGACCGAGTTCTTCGCCATCGCAAGATGAAGAAAGACAAAGGCGACACATTGTGGAATATTAACGTCAACGTACCCGCCCGCTCGATGAAAGGTATACTGATGCTGTTCGAGGAGGCTCGGTTCGCGTTCGGTGTTAGAAAAACCGACAGATTCTATAACCCCAAAATCACGAAGGTAGAGGTGACGATTGAGGGAGTACCCAATCAACTCTACAGCGCGGGTCTTCGCGCGCACCAGCAGTGGGACGAAGTAAGAAAGCAGTTTGCTGCCGGCTCCAAGCGCTCCCCGGAGGTTGCCGCGGTTGCCAAAGACCTGCATCTCTCGGCCGTCTCCCTCGCGGAGTTTCTGAATACCAAATACGCGTTATGGCTAGACATGCGAGCCAGCGACGACGACCAAATACACGGCAACGGACGCCAAGTTGAGAACGCTAGCGAGGGTGTGACGATCCAGATAACCAAAGAGGCGGACGGAGCCGGGCCATTGAACGTGTACTTATATATAATTACAGACGCACAACTCAACATCGAAGATGGTCGATACGTCTCAGCACTCTACTGATTTAATAAAAAAATCATCTAACGATTTATTAATTAATTTTAAGAAAATTAACAATCAATACCAATTCACGATTGGAGATGCCCACTCTGCCATAATATGTGGGCAGACAGGATGTGGAAAAACGGTTTTCATCCTCGACTTGCTCGAGGGCTCCTACCGCGATTGCCTTTCGTCATATTGTGATCCTGTGTCCCACTGTGCGCACAACGATACTTATCAGCGGCGCCCGTGGATATGGACCGACCCTGAGGTATACGTTATTGACCCGGTGATAGGCTTCACGATTGGTTGCGTGGTTTATACCAAAGATTCCAGGGTGAGCCCACCCTATACGTGATTGATGATTGCTCGGCCAAGGCGGCGATGACCATAAAGAAGGACATGCTCTCCGAGCTCGCATTTTCATCTGGCCGCCATGCTAGGCAAAGCGTATGGATATCCACTCAAAAGTACAACGCCGTCCTCAAGGATCTGCGCGAGTAAACGAAATGGGTCGCCCTCTTTCACTGCAAGGACCGAGACTCATTCGATGACTGTCTTCGAGAGAATGACGTTATCCTAACGCGCGAGGAGCGCCTGGAGGTTCGACAGATGCTTTCGGAAACTAAGCACGCCAAGCTTTTGCTAAAGACTGATCAACCAACTGCTTACGAAGTTATCAATTAATTTTATAATTAATAGCAATTACTTAACGCTCGTTAGTAATTGCCGAGTAAATGCTTAACAATTAATTTAAGAAAAATTAGTAATTAATGAACAATGCTGAACAATGCTGAACAATGCTGAACAAATGCTTAACAAATGTTGAACAAATGCTGAACAATGGTTAACAATGTTAACAATTTGGTGCTCCGCTGCGAGCTTTGTTGCGAGCATAATGGTGATCATAAGTATCGGGTGGTGCGCTTGGCAATATGTTAAAGTGATGAGACTTGTTAGAATAGTTAAATTAATTTTAAGAAAATTGAACTGCGTTGAACTTCTCGATCAGCTAATGGAAGAAACCTCAACTCCGACTGCCAACACAGATAATGATCCGACAGAGCAATCGGAATCAACTCCAACTCCAACGGCGGTTGGTATTGGGTTGAGTGCAACGACTCCGAATGAAAATGAAAATGCGGCGCGACGAGAGCGGCTAGCTGCGCTGGTTGCTGGGGGACAATCGGAGCATTATCTCGGTAGGCGTCTCTCAGTTTTTCAGGTGGATAAGATGTCAGATGCGGAGATCGATAAAATGTATGCGCGATACGAATCTAGGTTAGGTGCGGAGATGACAAAAACTCTCGGATCGGCGGCTATTCATTTGTACGCAACCGCCGTTAGTATACTTCTCCCTATACCAAACACCGCGGGATTGATTGACGATCTAGAGACTGACCCTTTTATAGGTCACACTCTTAGAACAGCCTGCTGCTCAATTTATCACAAGTTTGGAATGTACTTAGCTCGCTGACAACCGCGTTGACCACGGGTAAACACTGTCAATTTGGACATATATGCCCACGAACTATAAGCCCTGAAAATGATGACACAACACACACCCGGGAGAGTGACGGAGTTGAACCCGATTGCTCCAACCCAATCGAACCCGAGTGTTACTCCGCCACTGGATGACATACCGCATATAAAAAATCCCAAAGGACAGGCAGCTGGGCGGGCGGCGGCTGCCACCCGAAAAGTTAAACAAGATAAAATACTCGCCGAGCTTCGAGAGGCTAAACAGTCGTTGCAATCGGGGACGGAGACAGCAAAATATCTGAAGACAGAGTTGAGTACACCCCCAATTCACGAATTGGAAGCACACCCAAATTCAAAGAATTTGTCACCCAATACCAACTGCCGTTGGCGTTGGGCGAATCCGATTGAACCCAAATTCGTGAATTGGAGTTGGGTTGTTGGTGGTGGTCTGGTAGTTGTTGGTGCCCTGTGCGTGTGGAAATACCCCATATTATCGAAAAAACAACCAGCCAGTGTTCAGAAGAAAGTTACGAAACACCAATCGCGATTGGATGCGCCCCATTTAAACATTGATCGCGACCCCTTTTATATGCAATAATGGCTGAACAAGATGGTAAAATGTTAGTGAATGCGCTTTATCACGCCGTGATATCGGGTTTCAGTATCGGGTATGCTCGACTATCAAAGATGGCCCTAGGAGGATCCGCTCCCAAATTGGACTTTACTGCGAGAGACGTAGAGCTCGCGACCTTAGATGTAGCGGCCGCAGTTTGGACCCGAGATTATCTAGTTAAAGCTGGAATTCTACCAGTTAATATATGGAAATAAATGGCTTAAATCGCAGTAATAGTAGGTGGTGCGCTCGTAAACGCATTGGCGTTCAACGGTAGCAACTTTATATTCTCTAAAATGAGAAGCTCGAACGTGGATGAGGAGCGCAAGCGTCACGATTTAGCTGTAGAACAACTCAATAGCGCAAAGGAAGCGTGGTCGAAAAAACGAACCGCCCATCTGGACTGGGTCAATGAAGAGCTTCGCCGCGAAAATCACGCAGCACAAACTTTTCAGAACGTTGAAGAAGCCAACCGCGAGTACGCGCTGGCATATCCGCACAAAAGTCTCGCGCCGCTGGATCGTGAGCCCCAACTTTCCCAAGATTTCTATGTACCGTCAGAGCCCCAAAAAGACCGCGAGATCGCGTTCATCGTCGTGGGAATGGGTGTGGTGGGGCTCGTCGGCTACTATATTCAATCGAGATTTTAAATTAATTATTTTAAATGTCTTTTTTTATAAATATATATATATAGAACGATGTCAGTTGACGAACTTTATTTTGCTATGATTGATGTAGGCTACACTGCCCTTAAACACCGCATGGTTGGTGCAAAGGGTATGATTCGTCTGGCCCGAGATTCTCTCGAGACGTGGCGGCGGGAGGACGAAAAAGCGGCCACCCTTTTCGCAAAGCGGATGTTAGATTCCTCCACCAATCCTGGGGGATTAGATTTTCCCAAGTTCCTTCAGACCTTAACCCCCAATCGCGATTGTACTTCCAACAAAGGTTTATTATTATCGACGCCAGTTACCGGACGATCTGCCGAGGGCATGTTGGAGATTGTCCGATATATTAGAATACATCGCATACGATGAACACGCGCAAACTTAATACCAAACTATCGGTTCGCCTAACGCGCAAGCTAGCGAACATGTACTATAGCCCCAGCGGCTACTGGAAGGGACTCGCTGCCATCAAGAACCTCGCGGCGGCGACCAAGGTTTCAGAAAACGCTGTAAAGGAATGGCTCTAGAAGCAGGCCATCTGGCAGATCTATTTACCCGCGCCTCACAATATTCCGCGCCCGAAATTCGACGTGCCGGTACCGAACCAAGTTCACCAAGCGGATCTCCTGTTTCTCCCTCACGATCGCGTCGGTCGTAAGACGTACAAGTACGCGCTGACAGTCGTTGACGTAGCGAGTCGTTATAAGGGGGCTGAGCCGTTGGCCACTAAAGAGTCTAAGGAGGTGGCCGAGGCTCTCTCCCCCGAATATATAAGAGGAGTCCTCTGAAATGGCCGAATCTTCTCCAGGTCGATCCCGGCCGCGAGTTCATGGGCGCGGTCTCTCATCTATTGTCTAAGCACGACGTTTCTGTCAGACGCGGCCGCGTCAACATCCACCGGGATCAGGGATCGTGGAGCGCTTCAATCGAACCCTGGCTGAGAGACTGTTCGGACACCAATACGCTAAAGAACTTGTAGACCCTCATTCGCGATCGACCGAGTGGGTGGCCAGACTACCCGCCGTGGTCTCCGCACTGAACGGAGAGGTGACCAGATTGACAGGTAAGAAGCCTGTAGATGCTATCAAGTTTAAAAGGGTGACGAGCGAGCCCTCTGCCGTCTCGCGCGGGCGACCCGTTGGTTTAGAGGAGCAACGGCTTCCATCGGATATTGACGTCCGGTACCTCTATCAACCGGGAGAGCTCGAAGGTGGCAGCCGCCGCGCGACTGATCCCGTGTGGTCTCTCAATGTATATCATCTAGATCGATCTATTACCAAGCCCGATGAGCCCGTGCTCTACTATTTGGATGATGGGCCATCTCGAGGGTTTGTTCGCGAAGAACTTCTTGCGGTGCCTTCTGACACCAGCTACCCCCGGATCGTCAGAAGTCTTTAGATTGCTAATTTTCTTAATTTTTTAAAAATTATTAAATAAATCATTAGAGAGGTTCTGTATGTATTCGTCTGGTAACACACGTCTTTTATCGTAGTATGCCGAGAGTCCTAATTTTTTGTTGACAGTACGTTTTCATAACACCGTCTTTCATTTTAAATCCCCTATTTTGTGCTACATCTATAATGTGTTTTCCATCTTCTGTAGTTTCACTTAGTACTCGTTTATATCTATCCCAATTTAAATTGTTAGTTCTCTTGGACATTCCTTTCGCAGAGTTTTTATTAATAGAATTAAATTTTTCTACAAAATAACACTTACTAGATAACGCTATCGCCCTATCTCCGCTAAAATTCCATTTTGAAAAGTCCGGGCTCTCTTTCGCTCCATTTATCCCAAGCCAACCATTTCTTTTTTTCTTTTTCAAACCCGTCTAGTAAGTTAGGTCTAATCAATTCCTCTAACGTTTTTCCACTAACTCCTATATACATACTATCCGTATCCATCTGTATTAATTCAAAGTCTTCTCTTTTTACGTATTTGTCAAGAAATTCGTAGTAAAATTCCAACATTCTCAATTTAGCTAGTTGATAAACCGCTATTCCACAATGGAATTGTCTCTTTACCGCACACCTGGGTTTTCTTGAAGTTATTTCGTACGCATCTCCTATCTCTTCCAAAATCGTCAAGAATGCAGATCTTAATGCTTTGTCAACACAGGTTTCGTTTTGTGTATATGTCGTATTTAAATGTCTCTCCGTTGCCTCTATCATTTTTCCACAACACGAGTTTCCTAATAATTTCATTATGTCGGCTACTGGTTTCTTATTTGGTTCTACATCACCCGTTCGTCTTGCGGCTGTAACTTATTTTGCGAACCATTCAAATGGTTTTCCGCTAATATAATCTATAAACACGATGAACTCCAGTTATTTCTAGGCCGTGTTTTAAATACATTTCAACAGTGGCGCGTACAGCAATCCACTTAGTGGCGGTCATAGATCCCACCAATTGTTTTCCATCTCCTCTTGTTCGGCCAGTATCTTTTAAATATTTTAACATGTGTGTGGGAACTTCATCAACCTCTACTTCTCTGTTTATAAATATTGGGGACATTTCAGAAAACTTATCTTTTAAGGTTGTGTGGAACTTCTATATCCACCTCCGCAAACCCAAACCAGTCTCCAGATAAAACTCTTTTACAAAACTTTTAAATTTTAAATAAATTTAGGGTTATGTGGGGTATCTATATGGTGTATATTTTCTCTCCCACACGGCATATCCTTATTTAACGTAGATAAATATAACGCGTTTGCGTCGTACCCCAAAACAGCCTTGCAAGGTTTGGAACCCACTCTAATATTTGAAACACCAGCTTCTGCATATCGTGTAAATACTATTGATGGACCGCCAACTAGAGCGTCCTTCATCATTTCGTATGTTTCTTCTTTTGGTGCATATAGAGCATCCTCCGGTATAATCGTCTTGGAAGATTTTTGTTCTTTAATGGTTCCTCTCAATAAATATTGTATAGCTACTCCAGGTAGTGTTACCGCATCTTTGAAAATATCCACACCTCTGTGTTTATAAAAATTCACACATTTTTTCCACCGCTTCTAGGAACGGTGCTACATCTAAATCGTTATATATTTCAACCAATCTCTGAAAGTTTTCATATTATTTTCTTCGAAAATTCTACGACATTTACTTAATTCTGTTTCATCTATTAACATTTTCCCAGATAGTTTGGAATACCAATTCTCTATATCCGGTAGTCCTGGGTAATCCAGTTTGTCTGGAGAATCGAACCACTCATAAGAAAGAAAGATTTCTGTCCTTTGCATTCGTAGGCTTTTATCCAACTATCGTAACTTACACCGGGTCCTAGATAAAGTATTACATCAAGAAATCTAAACTCTGGAGTAAATAGAAATATTGTTGCGTTTGCACGTTTTCCGACCATTACTTTCTTTGTTGTTGATGCCAGTTCGCCTACTAGGTATTTCTTTATTAAGTTTATATCGTACTTACTGCTGTTAAAACCTATAACCGGTACTTGCTCTATCCATTGTTCGATCTTGGCGATTTGGTTTTTACGTAAATGTTCTGTATTAAACCCATATCTTGACCACACTTCTTCAGTCTCTTATAGCTTTTCCCCTGACTTTCAAATCTTCTACGAATTTTTCTATAAGTTTTGCGGGATCTTTATCACAAATATGAGTTACTGTTCCTGAGAAATTATCTCCTATACTAACGCTTACCGGAACGTGCTCGGCTTCGTACTCTAGATAATTACCGAGAGTGTCAAATTCTGGGTTGAGATATGCCTCAAAATCGTATACTATCTGATATGGATAAAGGGTAGTGTCGCAACCGATCTTTATGTCTTTACCAGTTCTTTGAAATTCGCATTCCCACATAACTACTAGGTTGAGTTCTTTGCTTCTTCTAATAAGTGTATATCTTCTCATAGTGGATGCCAGTTCTTCTTTTCTATGCTTTGCATGAATCTCACACCCGTGCCAGTAACAGCCGTGATATTGATATACGGTATTGGTTTCTGGAAAGTATCCATCTACTGGAGCTCCTAAAATCCATCTTTCACCCCCGTGTCCACACTGTTCGTGATGAATGTGAATTCCCTCGCGCTTTTCCACAGAGTACATCCAATCGATCGCCCCATAACTGTTAGAACTTTTTGGGTTGAACGCTTTCTCGAACGACGAACGCGGGCGCTCTAAATAATTACCATCACATACTACTTTTGTCTCACCTATCATACATTTTGGTCCGTGTCTCTTCATATTACTCGCTTTCGTGAATTTCTGCTTGCAATTATCGCAGGCGTAAATTTTAGATAGGTTTTTAAGTTTTTTTATTAGAAATGCGTGATTATTAAACAGTCCTATTGTCATTGGTTTATTACCTATTGCCTTATAGTGCGCTGGTACCTTTTTCAACCACCATACGTTAAATTCGGTGGGTTGATATACTTCTATACCGATTTTAAAAAACTCTTCAACCTTTTTCAGATCTGAAAAAGGAATTGGTGAAACCACATTGCTACCAAAATTCTTTCGCCTTTTCTGTACATCTGTCGGGTCTTTTATCTGTCATATGCATAGCTAGACACCTGAACAGACAAAGGTCGTCATTATACTTATCTAAAGAATACATACCTTTTTTATTCTTCAGCCATTCTGGAAGTTCTCCTCCTGCTGCTTCTTTGGATTGTAGTCCCAAATCTTTTCCCCTACTACCCTGTATTAGCTTTACGGAAACCTCTACCCATCTTACAAACTTCCACTTTGTATTCGGTCTGTCTATTTTATCGGACATTATTCGTGTTTGCTCCTTATCCGACAGCCATTTTTTAACGGTTTTCATTGATGATAGTGGTTCGCTACCACCGATATTTTTGTGCATTATTATAGTTACAGGTTTTCCATTTTTAATTTCCTCCATATGTTCTAGCTTGTAAGAATATGAATATCTCAAATAAACATTGGTTGTTAGATACGGAGCGAGTTTCTCGGACATGCATTCAGACTCGTTAATGTTAATGTTTTTACGAAAGGATAATGTAACTACCCGTCTTCCATTTTCTACCTTTTCCAATGTTTCATCGTGAGCCCCCAATATTTCTTCACCTTTTTCCACTATCGCGCGAACGAGAGATTTTTTTCTTATTATTTTGTATTGGGCCACCTGTGTGTCTAATTTGGGACAAATTATTGGTGCTTGAAGGTTTTATTACACTAGACCTTAACTCCGCAATACTTTCTTTTTGAATTCTGTTACCAACTTCCTCCGCTAGTGAGAGGTTTGTAAATGCCCCTCTTTTATATGCGCGGGTAAACCGCTTCATAAACGCCTCATTCTTTCTGGTATTTATCAGCTTTGTCAACCCCCTAACTCTCAATCGTGTACTATAAGTAATCCCTAGAGATTCGGCTTCTCTTCTCAAACTTTCTATTTCTGCTCTAGTTTCTTGTGTTATCATATTTTCTGTATTATACTTTTGTATATATACTTTTGTATAACCTATACAATTTATCTGTTCAATTGGACGTCAAAAATTTATATAATGTTTTTTTCACGTCCAATTAAACAGATAAATTTTATAGGTTATATACATATATAATGGAGTGTGAGACTTGTTGTAAGACGTTTACGCGTAAAGACTATCTACGAAGGCATCTAGCGAGACGTAGAAAGTTTCCTTGTGTCACCCCACAATTTCAATGCCCTAGATGCCCTTGTAAATTAGTTAGTGCCCAAACTCTTTGTAGACATAAGCAACTACGCTGTCAGGTGGCTAAAGGTGAACGTGGTAGACTAGAGCTGGTAGAATTAGTTGCTGATCTGCGAAATAAATTAGCTATATCGGAGGAGAAAAATGAGGAATATAAACTATTGTACTTGCATGAATGATTTTGACTTTTTTCAAAAGTCAATTACCAATATAATTGGGACTCCCTCTTTTCAAAATTATTTTCTCCAAAAAATCATAAATTTGCTGTCGGGAGACCCAATTTTCCTCGTTAACCAATTTTTTGATTTTCGGGGGTGGTGGGGGTATTATAGAGGGTTATAAATGCTATCACGGTAGGTGGTATCATTTTGACTCCCTTACTACTACTGAGCGGATCACCGAACGCCTGCGGTCGTTGAGGGACGAAAGAGAAGCTCGCTTGCAGGCTGCATCGGCTTGCCGTGAGGCTCTCCGCACACAAATAAGTCGGATCCGCGAAACAATCTCGAGGGTTCTGCACGAGGACACAACACTCGGTGAGCGTCTTCGCACTCTGTTCAGAGAGCAGGGCATCACCATAGCAAGCATCCTCGCGGCTCTCGGTATGACTATATCTACTATAGTTCTAGCTTTCACTGGCGGTGCGACTGCACCCACTCCACCACCCGCGCCAGCATCCGCGCCATCCGGTGGAGCCAAGGAGTGGGTAAAACAACAACTAAAAGCCCTCGCCAGTTTCCTGGCTAAATTAGCCGGAAAGGCGGCTGCCGCGCTGCCTGGGTTGATCGGAGGTCTCGTCTCCTTCTTGCTATCTATATTAGCAAAAACGGTCGGATGGCTCGCTAAAAATACTTGGGCTTTAATCGTGGCGATCGCTGGTCTCCTACTTTTAATCTCTCGAGAGTTCCTAAAACCAAAGCGCGAGTAGTCCGATCACCACGAGGGTGACGACGAGCCCTAATTTCTCCTCCTCGTGGGTTGTGCTTTCAATCTCGATTGGTTTTTCCGCTCCTGTTCCAATTTCAACATTGTTGATGATTGGATTGGGGGAACTCGATGGTGCATCCAATTTGTGAATTGGGGGTACTGGGTTCAACTTCAATCCCGATTGTGTTGAGGGAGGTGTATCCATTTTGTGTTTTGGGTGTTTTACGTAATAGGTTCCACTTACAACTCCGCTCCCGACCGTCTTGGGGGGGGGGGGGGAGTTTGATGATACCCGTGTTGACGTTTCCGTTGCGGCCGATTTTTTGATTGGTGGTTGCGACTACGATCTGATTATTGTAACCGTCAACCGGGTCGTCTCGTAGTATCATATTGCTCGGCGCCATATAAAGACCTATTCCAAATGCGTAGTCTACCGGTGTGCGGGCAGTCTGCAAAACGTCTTGATAATTCTGGATCGCCTTCTGGAGGTCCACTTTAGCTGAGATGGCGTCCTCGACAAGTGCCAATAACTGTTTTTGTGCGTCAAAGGCCGTTCCCGTACCCAGTATAGCTTCTGTGAGGCGAGGATTGCCCATACGTATACGCGAATGGATTCGTTTAGGCGAATAACCCCACCCTGCGTAAATCCAGTGCTTTTATCTAACATAAATGTGGTCAACGCATTTCGCATCTGTGGAGTATCACCTAGGTCTAGGTATTCCACGTGGGCTACTTTAGTAGGTAGCCAATGACAATAACCGTCTTTACACGCAAGCCCACCAAGCACTTCATCACCGAACGTCATCTTATTCAATTTATATTTATATTTAGTCCATGTTGCCATTTTTATAACTGGTGGTGGGGTAGCTCCGCGAGCACTCCACAACCCTGAGAAATATGCGGGAACATTATCAAAATGCTCACCACTAACTAAGCCTTTAAGGTGAACTAACCCTAAACTGTTGGTTGGGGTGTATACTTTCTGTCTCCAGTCCGCGTCTTTCGGTACCCCAAATTCGTTAAACAATCTTTCGAACGCCTTAAGGTCGTATGCGCTGGAAATGGGATCCCAGCCGTCATCTTGAGGTAGTGGAATACCTAGTTCTTTGAGAATCCTCCTAATGGTGTAATACACGTGAAAGTTGTATACACTTCGGAGCATGACATTCTTGGATGTCAGATGGTCTTGATGCGAAACTCCACATCCGGCCGTTGCGCACCATACAGCGAAATTTAGCTGGTTCTGCCAGAAGTTCATATGGGAAAAAATCCCATCTTAGTATTACATCTTGACTAGTAGTCTTTGGAACTACATATTTCTCAAAGGTGTTAGGGAAATTGGTGGTAAAGCCACTTTCCGGTCTAACTGTTACGGTTGGGTGTACAAGGTGGTTAACAACGTCTTTTTGCGTGTATTTACCGACGACCGCGTACTTTGCATTTGAATTAAAGCTAAATGCCTTGGTATCCATTGAAAGATATTATTATGTTTGCTACTATCACTAATGTTCAAAAAGAGAGTTGTGAACTTCAGAAGTAAATCGACAACTGCTGCGGAAAACGCCGGGTGGGCCTCAGATCAATCACCTTCACGGTTGGATGGCAGAATGTGGGGAAGAGCGAAGGGTTTTACTATGTGAAGGATGGACAACAATTCGGTGTAAAGCTGCCTCACGGACTGTGGGGAATAAGATAGCTCAAAGATTTTGTCAACTCAGAGCTTGACGGTATAATCAACCTCACAGTATCGAAGGCTACCGGGCTCGCAACAATGACCATCAGCCCTGATAATAAGGTAGTGGTCTCCCCAGGGTTGGGTATTCAACTCGGTTTAGAGAGACATACTCCTCAAATAAAGGAGTGTTTACCCCGGGTGAGTACGTCGGTGATAACCCGGTGGACTTCGCCTTCACGAAATATCTCAGGGTGCACCTGGATCGGATGAACACATCGTACAACACGGTAGACGGATCCCCCAGCACATTACTGAAAACCGTGCAAGCCAGCGACTGTTTCTTTGGGATACGGTGACCTTAGACTTCCCATGCCCCGAGATGAAAGTTTTGGAATCGGGACATATCCACGAATTTACGGTCTCTATTCTCGATGATCGAGCGAGAAAGTTGAATAACTATTACCCGATTTCGGTCGTTCTCGAAATTTCCAATTAATTAAACGCATGTTCGTAATAGAATTATCAATATTATTGAAAATGAGTATATACGGACCAGGTAGTTCTTCCAATTCCAATCGGGATTGGGTGACAGATTCAAAGAATTTGGAACCAGCAGAAGGGGGATTCGTCCCGACAGAGAGTGACTTTTAACCACCGGAAGAACCAAGGCCTTGATCAATAAAACTATATCGAAGGCCACAAACGGGATTCGCAGGAGTATAGCAGATGTTAGAGTAGAAGTGCTAACGGCGACTGCACAAGTTGGGAAAGAGGCCCGGGCGAAAATTGAGGGACTCAAAGAAGACCACCAGGCGGCTCTTACGGAGGCGTATAGGGTGTTGCGATCAGAGGACTCTCCCAACAGAGAAGCAGCACTTACTGAACTAGGTGAACAAATAACCAAATTTCGAAAAGAGGCCCGGTTGGGGATTGAGGGAGTCCGAACGGATATTGAGAAAGCCCGAGAAGACTACCAGGCGGCCCTTACGGAGGCGTATAGGGTGTTGCGCTCGGAGGACTCTCACATCAGAGAAGCAGCACTTACTATTAAACTAGACGAAAAAATAACAGAATTTCAAAAAGAGACCCGGTTGGGGGTTGAGGAACTCAAAGAAGACCACCAGGCGGCCCTTATGGAGGCTTATAGGGTGTTTCGCTTAGTAGACTCTCTCAACAGAGAAGCAGCACTTACTGAACTAGACGGAAAAATAACCGAATTTCGAAAGGAGGCCCGGTTGGGGGTTGAGGGGGTCCGAACGGGTATTGATAAAGTCCGAGAAGACCACCAGGCGGCCCTTACGGAGGCTTATGGGGTGTTGCGCTTAGAGGACTCTCTCATCAGAGAAGTGGCGGTTGCTGAACTAGACGGGAAAATAACCGAATTTCGAAAGGAGGCCCGGTTAGGTGTTCAAAAAGCCCTGGAAGACCACCGGGCGACCATTACGGAGGCTTATGAGGTGTTACGCTCAGAGGACTCTCATCAGAGAAGCGGCACTTACTGAACTAAACGGAAAAATAACCGAAGTTTCCGATAACCTAAAACGTGATCGTAGAGCTGCGAACAAAGCGCTTGAGGAGACCACTGAAAAGGTTCGTGTTGAGGCCCATACCTCTATCGGGGCGGTTGCCGGATTGTTGCAAACAATGAAAACGCAAAAACGTGTCATAACAGTTTGGGCTGAGAAGCGGGGCCCATTGGTTGATGAGCTCTCTGAATATTCGTTCGGTGCCAAAGTGAGTAATAAATGTGGGGGATACGCCATGACAGCTACAGGTACAGTTCTCCGAATGGCGGTCTGCTCGGTTAATGCTAGTGGTAAACCTGTGGGCGCGGTCACGATAAATCTTGTAGTAGATGGGGAAGAACGGGGGTTGGAGTCACTAACATCGCTGGAGATAGTTCGTCGGTGATTTCGTTCGCCGGTTATGATCCAATTAGACTTTCCGAAGGTAGTGTTATTAACTTTGTTACGAAAATCGCTGACCCAGCGAGTTCTTCCACTATTGTCTCATTGTTAATTGAACTTAATTTGTAAATACTAATATATTGAAAAATCATGAACGAATCACCGCTTCCAATTGTCAATACTGCTCCCTCAACACTGTATCCAATTGTCAATACCAATCCATCAACACTGTATCCAATTCGCGAAAGATGATTAGATTTTAGGTTGGATAATATCGTCGTTATGCAGGATAGTTTAGTTAGCGAATGTAAAATAGAAAAAGAATCGCTAAAAAATATAAGCGTGTTGCAAATTTAGCAGAGGCATCTAGTACGGTTCTGTCAAGTTTATCTGCAATGAGTGGTGCGGGGACTGCTGCAACTCTATCTACAATTGTAACAGTTCCAATTGCTGGGGTTTTGAGTGGAATTACAGTTGTATCTGGAATACTTTGTATGTTAATTAGGGTGGCTGGTCGAAGACTCGAGAAAAAATGTAGAAAACATGATAGAATATCCGTTCTCGCTAGGTCTAAGAAAAATAGCCTCGACGTTATAGTGTCCTAAGCGTTGGCCGATAATGAAATATCGAATTTAGACTTTGAATCCGTTGTGGAAGAAATGAGGAGATATGAAGAATTAAAAAATGATATTAGAATCAAAGCGCGCGCCAGAGTATTGAGAGTATTGATTGGGATAAATTGAGGGTAAAACTTGGAGATAAAGTCTGAAGAAATGTTACAGCACCACCATCTTGGAAATTGTGATATTTTAGTAAATAATTTTTAAAAAATAATTTAAAAATTTTCTTAAAATTATTAAATTAATTATATTGGTGCAGTAAACAATTTATTAATTAATTTTAGGAAAATTATTAACAATTTAAAAAAAAGAAAAAGAAAAAAAGTTTTAGGTCCCACCGAGGCTCGAACCCGCGCCAGCAAAACCCTTCAGGGCCCATCCCACTAAGCCTTCACTTTAAATCTCTTCTCTCCCCTTTTTTTTAGGCTTAGTGGGATGTGTGACGCTCACATCCCTCCACCCCATCATTGGACCGATACCGCGGACCCCTCCTCTTCATTACCTCCATCCGCTATAATGTGTAGAACGGCCAGAGTGAAGTACATGTGGCGAAACTTGTCTCAGCGCTGAGATATTATTGCCGGCGTCCCGACAATGAACTGTGTTTATTTCTCGTACATAAACCTAACTTTTGTTGGTGGAAATGTATGGTATAAGAGAGACAACTCTGTCAAGGACGACCCGTTTTAGAAGTACACAGTTGTCTAACTTGGCTCTGTATTCTATAGGTGGTCCGCACTTTTGATCTATTCAGTTTATACACTAGTGCGATTTCGGCTATTTCGTTGGGTAGCTGAAACAAGGTAGCCGAACACCTCCATATTTTTGGGACGGATTTTACAGTGCTTTAATGCTGTAGAAACACCGTGACTTATCAAAAACTAGACATCACATCGATTCTATCTTTCTAACTGACTTTCCGATTTAAATTATTACTAAACGATAATACTTGCGAGCACGTAATTCCTTGTTAACCATTGGATGAGTAGCCTGAGTTCCACCGCATGGTGGACATAGCAATGACTCGGCTTTGGTCCCTACCCCACAATGCCGACATGGGCGAGGCGAAACGGAACCTCTTCGCATCCATGCACGGTGATGTTTGCAATATTCGTAAATACCGGTGCGAAAACATCTCTCGTGACTACCTGTCTTCAACCACGCACACTTAACTAGAACCATTATGTTATATATATACTGAGTATAACATAGGGATTCTTATCTCTAATAGGGTGTATCTTCTCATGTCATAAATATATGGTCTCGCGGTTGATGAAAAATATTTTTCCATTCTTCTCATACATACCCGCCGAACAGTGGGTGAAAATCCGAGTAGTATATAAGAGTTGAACATGATACAACCTACTGATGGGAGGCACCGCGCGTAGCGGGGGGCTTCCATCAGTAGGTGGTATCTTTTTGACTCTTATATACTACTAAACGCCACATATGGAAATACGATGAAGGCGACTTCGACAAATACCGTCGACATCTAACTAACACTAACTGGGAAACTGCAATAACACCTAATTATCTAGAAACATCTGTCAATAACACCAGTTCCACTATCATTAATGCAGCGAAACAGTCCATACCGAATAAAATAGTAACTATAAGACCTAACGATATACATGTACCATGGATTTAAAGTAATGTCAGAAAATAAGACAAAGAAGAATACTGCAAAAACAAGCTAAAACTATCAACACGGAACAATCCTGGCTAAAATTCTGAAACAAAAGAAATGAAGTAACAAAACACATTCGAAAAGCGAAACAGGAGTACAAACAATCCATGATAGATAACATTAACCAGGACAATAGCACAGCCAAATCATGGTTCAAAATGACAAAACCATTGTTATCCAATACAAATTGTAGCAACCAGATACCTATACTAATTGACAATAACACGACAGCGTCTCCAGATATAGACAAAGCAAACATATTGAATGAACACTTATGTAGACAATCAAATGTAGATGACAAAAAAACAACATACCACAAGTTCATACAAACTACAACAATACGCTCTCAACCATAGTTATATCAAAACAGGACGTAGGAGATGCAATCAATCAAATTGACCCTTCCAAAGCATCAGGTCCCGACACAATAAGCCCTCGCCTATTAATAGTAGGAGTGAACGAACTCTCAGCACCTTTAGCCAACCTATTTAATGCATCTATATCTAGTTCCATATTCCCGTGGGCATGGAAAATGGCCAATGTTACCCCGATCTATAAGAAATCCAATCCTTCAAACGCCACTAGCTACCGACCAATATCATTACTTAGTAGTCAAGGCAAACTTATGGAATGGTGTATCCGCAAATACTTATATAATTACTTAACTGCCAATAACATACTAACCCAGTACCAGTCCGGCTTTAGACGTCGTGATTCTATAACTAACCAACTTATTTGAATATACAATGGCATTTGTAAAGCCTTAGATGAAGGAAAAGAAAGTCGGGCAGTTTTCTGTGACATCTCAAAGGCTTTTGACAGAGTTTGGCACCGGGGATTACTAGCGAAACTCTCTACTGTACAGTAGGTATTAGTGGCACCCTTCATAAATGGTTCTCATCCTATCTTTCATCGCGAAAACAGCGCGTAGTTATTCATAACACAGTGCGCACTCAGATTGGACAAACAATAATGATGGCGTGCTGCAGGGTTCAATCTTAGGTCTCCTCTTATTTATTATCTATATCAACGACATAGTCAATCATTGAAATTCAGTCCAACATTAGACTATTCGCTGACGACACACGTTTATATTTCATAGTCGACGACCCAAGCACTGCTTCCCGTATTATAAACTCTGACCTTGATCAAATACACAAGTGGTCGAATGATTGGCTTGTAGATTTTAACCCAAATAAAACAGAAACTATGTTGATATCCAGAAAACAAAATAAACGACCACATCCTCCCCTTCTTATGAATAATATCGTAATTAAACAAGTTGAGTCTCATAAACAACTAGGCGTCCTATTCTCAGACACTGGTAAATGGCAGCCACACATTTCATCAATGATCAGTCGTGCGTGGCAGCGTATTGGGATGCTTCGCTCTCTAAAATTTTCACTAAACAGAACATCCTTATAACAAGGGTACGTCTCTTTCATACGCCCATTGCTCGAATATAGCGATAGTACTTGGGGATAATTGTTCAATAGAATTAAAGAATGAGCTAGAATCAATCCAAATTGAGGCCGCTCGAATTGTTACTGGGGCCACAAAGCTCTGGACCCGGTTGTACGAAGCACTAATGACTCAATAACTTTTCATTAGCGACTCCTTAACTAATTTGTCATTAAATTCAGTTCTACGAACACTAAGTTATCATTAAGTCGTCATTAACTTATCATTAGTTAATGTAGGTACTGGACCATCATTAGGGCGCGTGCTCCTGTCATTAAGCCTTCGTGAATTATCCAAGATGTCGGCCATTGCTGTCGATTCGTTAAAAAAAACCCAGAAAAGACAGATGAAATGGTGAAGATGAAGTTTCAAATTACTCTAGATTTCCTTTATACAATGCTACTTACATATTTATTGCGTAAACAATCCAACAATCCCTGTAATTTGTCCGTCTCATCTGCAACTCTGAAGGGTATTCAGACTTTGAAAATTAAAATGCCGTGTAACACACGCAAACTGCTGTAAATGCTGTCACTGACAGTGTTGGCCTTCAAGTTTAAACAACACAGCTGCAGCGAACTTACACAGTGACGTCACTTCGTCAGCATCCCGATCTAATAATAGGCTAGTGACACCTTACAACGTGTTCGACCTAACAGCAAGTGGGCTGATTGGTAATTTCGATGCAGACTGGATTAGAAAATACTGCCCGATTCGATTAATGCATGATGTCTTACAAATAAACACATAGGATCTATATTACAGCAAAAACAATACAATAAAGATGTTTTTCTCTAAGAATAAACTTTGTTGTAATATCTACAACTAGTGATTACTTTACTAAATCAATGTTTTTCTGTTTCATTTCCCATGCCCATGGTGATGTCATTTGAGTGTGTTTTCCCATACAGCGGCATGATGTGGTTATCTAATATCCACACCCCCTGTTTTAGGTCTCTAATTCCTGCCATCGTGATTTTTTACCTGTCTAATTTCTCTAATATACCCGCCTACCAACCACACCATGGGCGGGGAAAACGTTGATCTTTAAGCCAAAAATAAAATTAGAATTCATGTGCATTATTGTAGCTTGTTGTATGGAAATAAAATTCAATTCAACATTTAAGTTTGATTTGTATGTGACTCGTCTGGTACCACTCATGTTTATGCCCCACTGCACCAATTTATTTTATATTCACTAGGGGACTTATGTTCACTTTGTTTGTAAAGGGGGGACATCCGTGTTCTATGAACACATTTTCTACTTTATTTCTGACTACATGTGACTAATTCTTTAAACACGTCCGATACACGGCGCCTTATACTAATAGGCGGCGTTTATTTCACCTTTTTTTTTAAACGATCGCATAAAAACCACAATGTAGTAGGGTCATATTCCAGGATTCTGTGACCATTTTGTTCGTACCTTTTTTTGATCACTCTTTTGACTACCCGAACCATTTTAGAAAAAAATTAGCCCCTATGCCCCTCTCAAAAATGGAGGTATAATCCGCTAGAGCGCAAAATCCAAGATGGCCGCCGTCCGCCATCTTGAAAATCGTGAGATGCAATATCTCGGGAGTCAGATGAGCTACAAGTACGAATGAGGTGTCTTTTTTCGCTAATTATATCATGGTAAGCCCAATGGAATAATTGCTTTTCAGTTTGGATGTCATCCGATCTCAAAATCCGATCTCAAAATCCAAATGGCCGCCATCTGCCATCTTGAAAATTATAAGATGCAATATCTCAGTAGTGAGATAAGCTACAAATAGTAAGTAGACGTCTTTTATGACTGATTTCGGCCTGATAAATACACTGGAATTGTTTATTGTTTAGTTTGGATGTCATCCTGACTTCTTAATCCAAGATGGCCGCCATCCGCAATCTCAAATAATTAAGTCTCGCAAAGAAAAGCAAATGGCGTGAATTAGAAAACTTATGTGGTTGCGCAGTATATGCAATTCAGCTGATTAATGCCATTCAATTGCACCACGTTATTCCGTAAAACTCCATTGAGTTTAGACATTATTTAGAAAACATAAATTAGTTAAGCAAATGGCGTAAATATGAAAGCAAATGGCGAAACGCGATAACATTGCGATGTTGATGGGTTTAAATGAGAAATTGATGTTATGAAATAGTCATGTACATGAAACACAAACCATCTAGCTCCGTAAAAAATGACAACTGATAAGGAAACACTATCCACGTTTACAAGCCAGCTGTCGCTATTGTAGACAATGATGACTTCAAGAGCAACACACTGATTAGTGCAGGACAGCCACATCGCACGAATGTAATGTTTGTCCAGCAGGAATCAGTAAGTTCTGACAATGATCGACCAGTTCCTAGTGCTAAACTAGCGTCATCTCTCTCTGCCTCTCTCAAAGAACTCGGAAGAGAAATGCAGCAGATCCACCCGTACAAGACAGTAAAACGTGGAGAGCCACCAATCAGGAAGACGCCAGAAGAGCAGAACATTCCTCCTGATACATCCGCACAGAGGAAACGTGGCATAATACATGCATTAGCTAGGACCCAAGATGACCGATCAAGACCCCTGCCCGAAAAAACAGACTATGCCTGGGTATTCTGGGTTTCATGCTAACATGTCCAAACCAGAAGAGATGAGTCGAGCAATATACCACATGAAATATCCCGACCCACCCAGTAAGACAATTCTATACGACGTGATGTGTAAACTCGCTAAATCAGTAGATGACAAAAATATGCCCTTCGCAATCATTGTAGGTGACCATCCCGTATATGTGCGTATGCTAGAGTTGAAAAGTGAGAATGCCGACATGTTTAGCAGAATTTTGCCATTCATGGGACCCTTCCACATACAGATGTCGTTTGTATATGCCATCTACAAGAGGTTCAAATGTTCCGGTATCTCAGATGTGTTAGTGGCAGCTGGTGTGATCGCGGACGGGTCTGTAGATCAAGCACTTCGTGGTAAACATTTCAAGCGAGGTGTTCGCTGTCTGCGGCTCTTCTACGAGACGCTGATTCATCATGCTCTAGATAAGCGGTTGGATGGCGCCCCTCTATCCGACGAAGTCACTGCCTCGCTTGCCAGACTCTGACAGCAGACCGATGTACAGGATGAGGAACTTTCCGAAGCATATACCGCACTAGAGGACAATGTAGAGCTGAAACGGGAGTATTATTATGTATCCACGCTGTATGTGCGGTGGACGACTCTCGGGCACAGCTTGTTCTGACGATAGTGGGCCCACTGCATGTCTAGGGCAGCGACATTGTCTGGGGTTCAAGTTGGGAGGGGCGAACCGACAATCGATTTTAGATACAATTTTAAACTGTATCACATCGTAGGCATTGACACATCCAATGTTCTACCCTCCACTACGGTCACACGGTGGAACGAACACATACGTTAATATCAATTCCACTGAGAGTGGCAAGCATGTATAACAAAATACGTCTCATTTGCCAATGCGTCGCTCTCCATTGGGCTGATGTGGAATAACTAGCATGGATATGGATGGAGAAAGGGTGCTGGTGGTTTCGTAAAATCCCAAGTTCCCATGTGAAATTGGTATGATAAATCATTAGTCATTGTTAACGACCATGACGACGACGCAGTTATTGTGAGAGGCCACCAACAGCATCGGATTAGCACAACAAACCCCACCAACGTAATTCACGACGACCAGTAATGATATTTAATACTTTGTGTATATATATGATGATAAATAAAAAAAATATTCTGTTATCTAATTTATTTGTTACGCATCAACATAAGCAATGATAGCTCAGTTGTCCACATAAGACGATAGACAATTAATTCGATCAAGATTTACACGTATTGCTGGAATCGGAAACAATTACATGTATGTAAAATACTGTTCTTTATATTGCAGTTGCTGCACAAGCTGGAGACATCACACGTTGGAGTGATCGTGTCCTGATTTGCTACCTTCTTTACGTGGCTGCAACATAAATACAAATCATGTTTTATATGCATCTTACATGTTCCCCAATAGAGATGTATCCCCGTCTGTATTTTGACAAAATAAGGTATCCTGGTCTGTGTTTTGACAAAATAAGCTGACAAAATAATTGCGTTCTACGTACGTACATGCATAGATCTCGAAAGCATGCGAGCTGGAATTGCGTTTTACGTACGTACATTTCAACACATCGTGAAAATGCCCGGGCAAAATTGCGTCATCACAGTCGCGAAAACGCAAGATCGCGAGGTGAAAACGCGATATTGAATACAATAGAATATCACGTTTTCGCCTCGCGATTTCGCAGTCTGGCGATTTGGTCTCCCGTTTTCGCGATCTTGTGTATAGGTGGACGATGCGATGCAGTAACCATATATCATATGGTATCATATATGTTTTTTTTTCAATAAACATGTATTGGCATGGCAGTACATGAGAATCGTCTTCTAAGACGATTATCATCTTTTGTCAAATTATGTTATGTTTTAGTTGTCAAGAAATACTGAAGTTTGTCCACATTTGCTCATTTATTTATTAATAAAAACATGTTTTGGCAGCACACGATAAGCGTCTCCTAAAACAACGGGTACGTGTCCTGTTCATGAAATGTGACAACCTTGCGATTTCTCGCATAGGTTGAGATCGCGATAACGCGACATGCTTTCGACACATGTATGAGCAAAACAAACCCGATTTTTCTGTCTGTAACGCCGAGATAGTCGCCCTAAGTTACAGACAGAACAATAGGGTTGGAGCCAAACTTATTTTCAAAAGCGGAAGGCGAGATCGCGAAAACGCGAGACGATTCTCATAATCAACGAATAATAATTGCACTTTCCATTTACCAATATATTGGCAATATATTTAAAACAATTTTGATAATAAATAATTATGGGGGTTGGGGTCAAAGAAATAACTCAATTGTATTGGTGGTGGGGCGCAATACAATAATTAATACATATGTGTGGTGTGGCAAGGGAAAATTAATAATTATGGGGGTTGGGGCAACCGAAAATAATTCAATTGTGTGGCTGGTGGGGTAAAGCGATAATTGAAAAGCATGGGTGGTGAAGCAATAATTGAAAAGCATGGGTGGTGGGGTATGAAAATTATTTGTTTGCATGGGTGGTGGGTAAACAAACAAAAAATGCCTTCCAACCACCCCCCCCCCCCCCCCCCCATGCGATTCATTCTGGAAAAAGCCCTTACTCAGTACTGTAATCTGTACCCATTTGGAAACTTGCTAATTATTTTTTACACCATTCACGGAGGAACTCGGCGGATTAAGGGGGTGCATACGCACCCGTCACAACCCCCCCCCCCCCCACCCCACCCCCTATAGCGTTCGGGCCTGCGGTCGGTCAGAAAATACCATAGATTCCTCAACGCAGTACATGTACGTTGCGCGTAGATTGTTAGATTGACACTGTGATTTCTAATTTTATCCTACTTACATGACTAGACATGACGTTCTACAACATAGTTAAAGGCATCATGCCTGTGTGCGTTTCTGTTGAATCGTTCGGTTGCAGCAGGAAAATGCGCGCCTGTCATATTGTCATATTACAGAAACCGGAACCAGAAAACTGGAATTTGACTGGTTTACTTGTCTGTTTACAGGTTAATGACAGCACGTCATTAGTTAATATGCCATTAACACGTCATTAGTTAATGAGAACTTAATGACGTTTCGTACAACCAGTTTTTAATGACTCATTAACTAATTAACTAATGGAAAGTTAATGTGTCATTAGGCTAATGATACATTAACTAATGGAACGTTCGTACAATGCAGTTTAGATAAAATATATACAGAAACCAAATGGGAAAACATCGAAAAACGAATAAAAAAGCATAAACTAATAATATTCTATAAAATGAAGAAAACATGACACCACCTTATCTAATCAACATAATCCCGGAACAAATACAAACTCGTTACAGGTTAAGAAACGATGGTGTTATTCCAACAATTCAATACCGTACTAAACTGTATCAAGATTCATTTCTTCCTTCTACCATAAAATAATGGAACTCCTTACCTTTGAATACAAGGAATAGTCCTACATTGAATTCATTCAAACATACACTAAATGCTAACATTCTTAAGCCACCATCCTATTACGCAGCTGGCGACCGACAAGGCCATATTCTACTAACTCGGATCAGGCTGGGGTGTAGTGCTCTAAATTCGACTTATTCCGAAAATCAATAGTCAATAGTGCAACATGCGCCTGTGGGTCAATCGAGAATGCAAACCACTACATTCTCTCATATCCGCTTTACAACAATCAAAGAAAACGATATTTATCATCGCTGCCTTGTCCCCCCATTCTCAATAATCTAATATATGGTAGCGATTTCCTGAGCGATAATGAAAACAGTCTTGTATTCCGAAGGGTTCAACAATTCATCATTGCCTCTAATCGCTTCACTGCATGATGACAGACGACTCAGACTGATCGGTTGGACATAGTCAGTAATAGTACTTAAAGTGTCGCCTATTAGGTCAACGACTATCTACAGAAGATAACACCAATGGTTTGAGATGCATGCCTGTGATCTTAACTTCTTTCTTTCTTATTCAATAATTAACCAAACTTGCTTATGTATACACTGTATGTATTCCTGCCACATTAACATTTACTGATGTCTTACTTAAGGAGAAGAATTCACATAAGCTCACATTGAGCTTGTTTTCTAATCCTTATTCACAATATCTGTCCATGAATGTTGACGTATACATGTATTCAATCTGAAATAAATATTGTTTAAACTAAACTAATGTTAAACAGCTGAATGACGTCGATATTCACATGTATGGCTGTGAATATATATATTGTTGGTGTACGCTAGATATAGCGGTTGTTCATTAATGTGTTGTATCTCATTCTCCGACCCATGAATTCCATCAGCCCGCTTTTTCCAACCAGTTAATATATCTTTGTGTACATTGCAATTTATCATGATTCTTCATTGCAATTTACGAGATTGTTTAGTATTGCCATGCAATCATAATACTGATTTCATGTGCACTATTGTGACTATTATAGGGACTATAACACGCTGCACTCTAGTAGCAACACCGTTGGTGTTTTGTAGTCCCAGTCAGCGACGGCACGTCAATTTGGTGACATAGCGTAGAGTGAATCGGTGAACCAATCCGATTCTGGGGTCCACAACAGGATTCCGTGTATCAGCGGGGACTCTGCTCCGCGTGGACCAGGGCTCACTGAGCAGGGCTACTTATGCGGTGACGACATCCCGTCTAAGGACGAGATGCATCTCGAAGGACGTCCACCCATTGATGAACTTCATGTAATCTACCCCCTCCGCCTAGTGATCGCAAACCAATCTGAACGACGTCATATAACGTCACCGTCAACATGACGGAAACTTGAGTTAGGTGACAGATACTCTTAAGTTCATATCTCGAACGTGATATATAGATGTTATACGATACTTACCTGTTCCAGAATCGTGACTGTGCCTAGGTTGCTGTTTACCCTCGAGAGGACATGGTCCATACTGTCTTGAACATTCATTTGTGTGTATAAACTCATTTGTAAATATATCACAACTGTAACTGTATACATTGTTGTCTCTTTCTACAACGTGCTTGGTGTTCCAACCCAAAAATAAACTCATCTCAGTGTCACCCTGACGTGAAACCAACAGCTTCAGTGGTTTCTTTTAAATGCTACATATATGCTGAAAACTGGTGTTAAAAGCACCCCAAAATGTTCCTCAAGTGAAACTGGGTAGTAATGGATCAATATTTGCAAGATAATTGTGTCTGTGACCGCAAAACGGTCGCATTATTTTTTCCGGACTACTTCTGCATACCCACTGGGCGATTTCGCGCTATTCGGTCAGCTCTAATATTAATTAATCAACGTTAAGGGTTGTGGGTTCGAAACCAACGCTGTGATATCTTTTTATTATTCAATTGTGTCCCTTAATGCATACTCCCAGATAGACATCTGCCGTCGTTAATACGTTTATTTTATTAACAGTATTTAATATAACTTACAGAAACATATTTGTTTTTTATTGGATCAAAAACTGATAAAGACGTATATTGCATAATGTCATTTGAATCGTCTTAGTTACATCTATGTGTCTGTCTGGACAAACTATATAAGCGCAACCAATGTTTTCCCCGCTCTGGGGCGGCGGACATACAATGTGTTGGGTGTATTTACAGTCAAACATTTCCAGGGGCCGGGAATCAGGAGGCCAAGAACCCCGAGGATGTGTATATTTGACGTCCACAATAGTCCCAACCCCGTACTGTCGTGTCTATAAAATACCTACTGGCGACAATTTTAGAATGTCTCTATATCCCGATTTTGTTTCACGTTGTTTGATAGTGAAACATGTACTCAGTAAATGAAGTGTGAATACCGTAAGCCCTGATCTGACTGCGAGATCTGCATCATGATCGGTGTCACTGTAAACCTAGTGCACACATCACAAGGAAATTTTGTCAAGCTCTATCTAAGACATTTTCGTAAAAGTGAGAAAACGTTGAATCTGTTATATGAATAAAAACAAAATTGTCCGAGGCTCGAACTCGCACAAAAGGAACGCATGTAGAATGCATTTACCCAGCGCTCTACCATCTGAGCTGTGGGCGCAATAATGTTTACGCTTGCGGACGACTGGGCAATCAAAATGAATCGACTATCGAAACGGTTTACGTTTACAAATATGGCATTTATTGTAGTTTCAAATCACCTGTTTCACCAATCAACCATTTGGTAATTTAAATTATCTCCTAGTAAGCTATCGGGAACATGCATTTTCAAGCTCTAAATTGCTCTAGATAATAGACATAGTCCGCTGACCCCGTGACGTCACGTGCCCTTGCCAATTTATAGGAAACTAACTGTTTTTATATGTTATCTCCCTTGAGATAGCATATTATGTCACGTAAATTTCTGCGAGGGCAGCCATATTGTCGTACTACGCCTAAACAGGCGAGTACGGCCAAGACAATAATGCCCTTTGCCAACGTATCATATTGCGTTTTGGTCTGTCTTGCTTTGTATCTAAAACTATACATATACTTTTCTCTATAGTGTTCACAGTTTTGGTCTCAGTTTATCAGTTAAATTGTGGCAAATACAAATCAAGACAGTTTGTGCGTGGCAGCTATATTGTTATATTGCCTGATGATCTGCCGGACACCACGAACCACATCTGACAGACATATGCTGTGAATTGATGAATCGACAGAGCCGCCGGAAACCACGCAGCATACCTGACACACAGATGGCCTCACGGTGTATTGAGGGATTTTTATTTCCTGCGTTGTTGATTAGATCCAGCCGCTACTTATTCGGCTCATTCTCATTCGGCACAAAGAGTAGGGTAGTAATGTTTGTTTATTGTCGTCGGTGCGATAGTGTGGGTGTTAGGTCAATAATATTAATTTTGTTTTCATACACGGTGAAACAATCGTTTGAAGAGTGTTGATGTAGCTGGGTGCCAGACATCACCATTGTGGGTGTCTTCATAAATATTTAGTTAATATGTCTTTATTATTTTAACATATACAATGTACTTGATTGATGCTAACATCAATTTTAATTGTTAAATTCTAAGTGTAAGTTAGATCAGAAGAGTTTCGGATGTTCAAGGCCATGTACACGCCCATGTGTTTTCAAATTGATTAATGTTGTACAAAAACAATGGCGGATCCCTGATCTGAACTGTCTGACATGTGACACACACATTTCCGATGTTGAGTGTCATATCTGTAAAAAATACAAACAAAGGCGAACCTTATTTGTATACTTGTTTCTGATTATTATCAATGTAAAGTGTGCGAAGCCATGTACACTGACTATATATTTATTTTCTGTAAATATTCTGTTCTGATTTTGGGAGTATCCTTCTATCTATACACATGTAATATGGGATTTGACCCTGTTAACCGACCTAAAATTACACACCATTATATAAATAAATAATAAGTGTTAGTAATACTATGGAGCTAACCTAGTTTTAGTACTTTCAGTACTTTGATTATATGTTATTTCCTTTGAGATAACATATTATGCCACGCAAATTTCTATCGGGGCAGCCATATTGTTGTGCTACGCCTAAACGGCGAGCATGACCAAGAAAATAGTGCACTGTACCAACTTATCCTATGGCGTTTTGGTCTGACACAACCTCGCCTCATAAGAAATGAAATAATGTTTTTAAGGCTCCAACGTTAATATTGTAGTGGTAAGTTGATATGATAATTTGAGAATTATAGTTATCTTGCAGAAATACATAGAATGCCTAGCAAATAATAATTTTAAACATGTTATTTTGTTATGATACGAGGTCGTGTCGTATCAAAGTTAGAAGCCTTGTTTATATGTATAGAGTTATACCGATGAAAGCCGAAAAACGCCGAATGCCTGTGCCATAGATCACTATAGTTGTATTGTTTGTATTATGTTTTCCCCGACTCGTTGGCCCCTTAGGGTTTATACCTTTATATTTTGAAACATTTAATGCTGTATCACCATATACATTGTATGCCGCCTAGGCGACAGCAAGGGGGAATATTGCGTTGATATTGAGGTTCCGTACGTCCTTCCTTCCGTCCTTCCTTCCGTCCGTCCATCCGTGTACATTTACCTCGAAAAGTGTGTAAGATTTTCTCCATCATGTAATATGCTCAATATTACTTGAATGATTGCTTTACTAGTTGGACAGTTCTTTCACATGAACATGTGTGATGCACTCACACCACCAATGGCATGAACTTGACCTGTGTGACCTTCGAAATGGTGCTGAAACACTTGTTTACGTCGAAAAGTTAGTAAGTTCATTCACCTGAACATGTATGACGCAATCGTATAAACAATGACATGACTTCCCATTGTGACCTTTACAATGGTGCTGAAACACTTAGCTATTTTCTTATGTCACTAATTGTAAGACTTTCTCAAATGACTGTTAAATTTGTGTAAATTTAAAGTTTTATCTTTTTATACACAATCTTGTTTTAAAAACATAATGTGTGCTATGACGATTTTATATCCAATGACAAGGTCAAATAATAATTTGTTTTTAGAAAGTGTCATGCTGCGGTGATCAAATGATGTTAAAATGCGTGATGGTATTTTTTGCCGTATGACACCGGCTGATCTTTTGACATTTTGACAGTTCGTTACATACATTTAACAAGGTGAACTGATTATCGTGAAATAACACACGAGTCTCTCTACCGCTCTGCTACCATCATAGCAAACTGGTAGGCTATTCATATAATGTCAGAGGTGAAATTCACAAATTGATGTGGCTGCTCATTCTTTCGTTGTTACCCGAGACGCTCCCCACAACCCACCCCACCCAAGATACGCACATGGACCCAATATAACCTTGAGTTATAATAATGCAATTTATTTCCCATACATACTGACTACCACTCCCCACCGGCACACTAGAATAGATAGTGGTTTTCTCAACCGGCAATTGAAATATGTCTTCCGCATTGGTAGCGATCTCGCTTGTAAAGGAATTTGATGTTTGCCTTGCAGTTCGATATGCAAATAATACGTTATCTCCCCTGGTATTTTATCGAGACATTTGCTTTTACCGAATCGCTTCGTTCACAGTTCATTTCGCCTTTAGTGACTTAAACACATTAATTTTGCGGACAAACCTATGAATCGTAAAAATCCCAATAAAACGTTTAAAAGTGTTCAGTAAAATGATATATATGTTCGTTATCATCTACAGTCGGGTGTACTATACATAACATACTTCACCGTTTGTGGGAGGGGGAGGAGGGGGTGAATTGCGTATACAAGGCATTTACACTCAAATAGATCCCTCCACTATACACACGGTGAAATTCCTTCAGCTCAAGTAGATCTAACGGTAGTCAGCAGATGGTGGCCGAGAGTAACGGCGGCAAATTTCTACGCCACCGCCCGTGTTCGATTTTCGTCCAGTTTGTTTGTGTAACTACTGTTATTTTCTTGCTAAGTCAATTATACGTTGTCTCGGATGAATATTTTAAACGGCGGTCCCGAGTATCAAAGTTAAAAACATCATTCCCGTATTCACTCTATTGCAGACGGCATGCAAAGTCATCGAGCCAGTGAAGACGTGAAACTATCTCCATCACGTCCTACATGTGAGACACACCATGTTATTTTGTATCTTCGGTCATCTGCGTAATTTCATGAAATACGTTTACAAAATGTACAATATTTTCCGTAAATGGCGTCAACAGTTGACAAACTTAAGCACGACTTGTCGACCTAGGTTGGGTTTGTAACCAAATGGTGAATATGTATTTCAGACAATTCATGAAACTATGTTAGCCGGATAACAGTATATACCGTATGTGCATTTATAAATGTAGGCCAACAATTCACAATTCATGAAACTATGTTAGCCGGATAACAGTATATACCGTATGTGCATTTATAAATGTAGGCCAACAATTCACACCAACAGCTGATTATTGTCAAATGTCAAAAGTTGTTATTATCAATACACTGTAACGATCTAAAGGATGTTTCTATAGGTTGCTACAGGAAGACAATTATACAACACAGTTCTGTTAGATGTCGTTTACATATTGTTTATGTATTTACATGTATATACAATTATGCAAAATGTTTCATTTATACACATACTCTACTCGAAAATATAACAGTCCAAACAGTCATATTCTGCACTTAACTGGAACAAAATATATTCCCACAAATACACCACTATCAGTATAACCGCCAATTAGTGTTGTCCATGTAGTCTATGTTGGTTTGTTGAAAATTATATCAATGTCAATAATGCATTCAATTCACAAACCTAATAAACTCATACATACAATTATTATATATCAACGACACACTGTGATGATTACACAATATTTATCTTATAAATGAACATACATCCGACACATGATTCAATTTTGTCACATAAGGAACTTCTTGTAAGCTGAATGTCCAGTGTATAAATGATATGTGTAATTTCCTATTGGTTTACACATATATTTCCACAATCACTAATGAGTATTTTACACCAGCTATATGTGTATCAATTTCACACAAGACGATTCAAATGGTGAACCATCTGTCTTTCAATCTGTGAACAAGACGGTTCAAATGGTGAACCACCAGGTATGGCACTGCACCCATTCTCGTCAACGGCCACCACGCATACACGCCTTCCTCGTATCTACCCAATCGATTTACCAACACGTACACTGGGGAAAAAGGGGCTTGTTGGACCTGGAAAATACAAAGGGACAGAAATCCCTTTACCCATGCTATCTTCCCAAAGTCAACACGTTCACACTATATCATTTCACTCAATTTACCACACAAATCGACAAAATCGCTCCATCTATCTACAGTCTACTTACCCCTTATTCCATATTCTCTCTACTGAACATCTATCATCACAACATTTGTCCTTCTCACATATTCACACCAGCTTTGTCAACTATGTCTGGCTTCCAACTGCCCTATCCATAATCCCTACCTATACTGACCAAGTAAAAGTATACCCATTGTGTTTTACTGGACATTACACAGCCAGAGGAACAATGCCAAGCTTTCCCTCCCAACATTATCAAGGTATCATGTAATTCACCTGTGAAACCTACCTTTAAAGGTACTGTACACATCCATAGCAAGTAAATTTGTTACATAGGCCCTTTTCTTATGACGATAAATAAGTATTTATCCCTACCATATCTTAACATATTTACTACTAAACCTATCAATACACACCTTGCCGTTATAGCATGTCTGCCACCTGATTCTTTGCCCCTGAAATATGCTTAATCACAAACCTGTACTCCTGTAGTATCAAACTCCATCGCAACAACCTCTGATTATGTCCCTGCATCCTGTTCAGCCACTGCAGTGGCATGTGATCTGATTGAATTTCAAATTATCTTCCAATTAAATATTCTCTCAAGTATACTACAGCTTTCACTATTGCCAAGCATTCTTTTTCAATTGTGCTATATGCCTGTTCCCGCGGTAACAACTTCTTACTTATGAACACTAGTGGATGCAAATACTCACCTTCTCCTTGGGTAAGTACTGCTCCAATACCCCTTTCACTTGCATCAGTCTGTAAAATAAATGGCTTCGAAAAATCTGGGCTCCATAATACTGGTGACTTTGTGATTTCTGATTTGAGTTGATCAAATGCTTTCTGACAGCCTTTGGACCAAATTACCTTGTTTGGTGCATGTTTTGATGTCAAATCCGTCAACGGAGCAGCTGTTTCTGAAAAGTGTGGGATAAACTTCCTGTAGAATCCAATTTTCCCAAGAACGGCTCTTACCTGTTTCTTTGTATCGGGTACTGGTATTTCTTTGATTACCTTGGTTTTATCCAATGCAGGCTGTACCTTGCGTCTCCCTACTGTATGTGCAAGGTATTCAAGTTCTGGGTATACCAACTGACACTTACTGGGTCTTGCCGTAAGTTTTGCCTTTCTAAGTGATGCAAACATCTTATCCAAATGATATAAATGTTCTGTAAAATTTGCACTGAATATGATAATATCATCTATAAATGAGTCTGAAAATGATTCCATACCCTGTAATACCCTTTTCATCAATCTCACAAATGATGCTCCCGAATTTACCATGCCAAATGGCATCACATTGAACTGGTATTGTCCAAATTGAGTCACAAATGCACTCTTCTCCTTAGCTTTATCTTCTAGTGGTATTTGCCAAAACTCTTTTGTCAAATCTACCTTCGTAAGGTAATTAGCCGTCCCTAGTTTGTTCAAAATTTCTTCAATTATAGGCATTGGCTGTGGATCAAACACTGTTACCTCATTTAACCCTCGATAATCAACACATAGTCGAATGCTTTTGTCTTTTTTTGGAACAATGACAATGGGTGCTGCCCATGAACTGACAGATGGTTCAGCTATTCCTGCACTTACCATATTCTCTATCTCTTGCTTCACTTTTTCTCGCAAAGCATATGGTAATGCAAATGGTTTCTTAAATATGGGTCTCTCTGAACTTACCTCTACCTTATGCTGGACCAGTTCAGTTTTACCTGGGATATCAGTGATGACATATTGGTATCTTTCAAACAAATCGACTAGATTGTTGTACTCATCTTTTGTAGTCTAACATTGATGTCTAAATCACTTAATGATTCCTGTGCTGTCACCAACGGGTTGTCTATTTGCACATCTACATCTTCGATGTCTGGTTCTTCACCCATGCCACAAATAATTCCTAACACGTTTAGAATATCTTCATGTTCACTTAACTCACCTCCACTTACTTGTTCAGCTTCTCTTTCATACCACTGCTTCAGCATGTTTATGTGGAACACCTTTTCTGTTTTCTGGTTGACCTTGATTCTGTAGTCGACACCACTTACCTTTTCCGTTATCTCGTATGGTCTTTTCCAGTTTGCCATGAGTTTATTCTTTGATGTTGGAAGCAAGATGAGTACCTTTTGGCCAACCGCTAATTCTCTGTCCCTAGCCTTTTTGTCAAAGTAATATTTCTCTCTCTTTTTCGACTTAATCTCTGTGCTTGCTACTATGTCTTTCATTGCCATCAACCTATCTTACCTCCAGGATATAGCTCACCACAGATGCTTTTGTTGTGCCTGGGTCCGGTTCATCCCAATTCTCCTTCATAATTTGCAATGGACCACGTACCTGTAGTCCATACACTAATTCAAATAGAGAATATCCTGTCGTCTCCTGTGGGGCCTCACGATAAGCAAATAGGAGAAATGGTAAATTTCTATCCCACTCACCTGGTTCTTCCTGGGCATAACAACGCAACATTTTCTTCAATGTTCCGTTTAATCTTTCAACAAGTCCATTTGCCATTGGGTGGTATGGCTTTGTTGTCAATTTATCAATGTTATAAGTCTTACAAAGCTCACACATCAAAGATGACATAAAATTTGCACCTTGGTCAGACACTATTTCATGCGGGAATCCAACATGTGAAAATATTTTAATCAACGCATCTGAAATTGTCTCCGCCTCAATATTTGTCAGTGGAATCGCCTCAGGATATTTGGTGCCATAATCACATGTTACAGATATATAGTTGTGTCCCCTTACAGTACGCGGCAGTGGCCCAACTATATCCATAGCGATTCTTTGAAATGGTTCTTCCATTGGTGGAATGAGTACTAATGGTGCTTTACCAACCCTACCTTTCTGGACTACTTTCTGACAATTTGCACATGTTCGGCAAAACCTTGCGACATCGCTGAATAACCCTGGCCAAAAGAAATGATGTAATGTCTTGTCGCGGGTCTTTTTGTTACCTAAATTACCTCCTAATGGAACACATTGAGCTACTTTCATGATCATATCCCTGTATTTAGTAGGCACCACTATTTGTTTCAACAGCTCTCCATGGGGCAGTTTAAAGAACCTGTAAAGTATGCCATTGATTATAGAAAATATGACTTATACTCACTGTCACCATGTCTCCCTTCTGTGGCCAGGTTTCTTACCTTTGTCAAGCTTACATCGTTTGTCTGTTCTGTTTTGAACTCGTTTCTTCCTTCTATCTTATACTTAAGTGACTGAAACCCATCTTCTAACTCTGTGCTGTTGTTATCATTATAGTTATTCTTATCGTTTTCATCATCTAATACTGTGTCCCTCTCATCTAATACTAACCTGTCTTTCTTTCCCTGTCTCGTCTCAACTGCTGTACAAACCTCACTACTTTCTCCAGTAATTTTCACTATCAGACATTTATTTCAAATTAACACATCACACAGTGGATTATCGAGTACCACTGCCTTCACTCTACCTGCTATATATGAACTGTTTAGGTTTACAATAGCTTCCTCACAAACCTTTTTTGTCCCATCAGCCATAGTTACGTTCCTTGTTGATGTCTGAATTTGATCAGGCTCTACTAATTTACTGTTCACCACTACAGTACTACACCCCGTGTCTCGTAATATTGTACATTCCTGGCCATTTATCTCACCTTTGCAGATTTTCAAACCAAATTCATTTGTTTCAAATTTTACTGATTTAATCAAGTCTGGTATTTCCACAACATTATCTTTTACCTTTCTGATTTTCACCTTTATCTCCAAATCCTCTTTTGTGTGGTGGCATGTATTTTGTTCCGTCATTATCTTTACCATAGTTAACATTTTCCATACAATCATAACTCAAGTGAGTTGTACTTCCACATCTGTAACAGGCACGTTTCCCAGTACTTACCTGACCTGTTGTAGACTGTCCCTGCATTTGCTTCTGATGTACAGTTTGGCTATTGTTTGCGGAACTATATATTTGGTTGACACTTATATTTGGGCTTGCAAATCGTTTTATTTATCACCGTTTTGTGAGCCGACTGATACGCTTCGGCCATACTAACCAATTCATCACATGATTTAGGCTGTCTCTCTCTCAACCAAACTTGTAACTCTGTGTCTGCAGTATATAAAAGTTGCTCTCTCAAAACTAAATCATCTAGATTCTCATACATACTTTGCACATGTTCAGCATCTTTCCAGTGTTCATAATACCCGTTTACTCGAATACAGTATTCACGGTATGTCTCATCATTTCGCTGACGACTTTTCCGAAATCTTTCTTTGTACTCCCCAGCATTTAACCCATACCTTTGTAGAATTGCTACTAACTCTGGAGTCCATTCTGCTGTATGCCGCCAATGCTTTCCCTGCTAACTGTGGAACTAATCGAATTGGCCAATCAGATTTTTCCCATTTATACATCACCGCCAACCTTTCAAAAGATGTCAAAAACACTTCTATATCTTGACCTTCTACAAACATAGGTAATCTAATTTTAGCCTTTGCAGCATTATCCCTATGATTCTCTGTACTCCCAACTTCCAGCTATTTTTCCTTCAATGCAATTTCTCGCATTCTCACTTCCATCTCTAACTCCACTCTTTTAGCTTCTCGCTGCTCTGATCTTTCTCTCCTTTCTGCCTCTTTTTCATCTTTCTCAATTTCTAGCCTCTTGGATTCACGTATTTCTTTAAGTAATACAATGCATTGGTCCACACTCTCACCCTTGCTTACTAACACACTTATCCATTCAGGTGTTTCTTCTGCCATGTTTAAAATTAAATGTTACCAAAACTTTAACTTAACACACAGCATATGTATTGTACAACATAAATTATCTCCCTTGACAACGGAGAAACATCCCGGACGAGCCCCCAAATGTAACGATCTAAAGGATGTTTCTATAGGTTGCTGCAGGAAGACAATTATGCAACACAGTTCTGTTAGATGTCGTTTACATATTGTTTATGTATTTACATGTATATACAATTATGCAAAATGTTTCATTTATACACAGACTCTACTCGAAAATATAACAGTCCAAACAGTCATATTCTGCACTTAACTGGAACAAAATCTATTCCCACAAATACTCCACTATCAGTATAACCGCCAATTAGTGTTGTCCATGTAGTCTATGTTGCTTTGTTGAAAATTGTATCAATGTCAATAATGCATTCAATTCACAAACCTAATAAACTCAGACATACAATTACTATATATCAACGACACACTGTGATGATTACACAATATTTATCTTATAAATGAACATACATGCGACACATGATTCAATTTTGTCACATAAGGAACTTCTTGTAAGCTGAATGTCCAGTGTATAAATGATATGTGTAATTTCCTATTGGTTTACACATATATTTCCACAAGCACTAATGAGTATTTTACACCAGCTATATGTGTATCAATTTCACACAAGACGATTCAAATGGTGAACCATCTGTCTTTCTATTTGTGCACAAGACGGTTCAAATGGTGAACCACCAGGTATGGCACTGCACCCATTCTCGTCAAAGGCCACCACGCATACACGCCTTCCTCGTATCTACCCTGTCGATTTTCCAACACGTACACTGGGGAAAAAGGGGCTTGTTGGACCTGGAAAATACAAAGGGACAGAAATCCCTTTACCCATGCTATCTTCCCAAAGTCAACACGTTCACACCATATCATTTCACTCAATTTACCACACAAATCGACAAAATCGCTCCATCTATCTACAGTCTACTGACCCCTTATTCCATTTTCTCTCTACTGAGCATCTATCATCACAACATTTATCCTTCTCACATATTCACACCAGCTTTGTCAACTATGTCTGGCTTCCAACTGCCCTATCCACAATCCCTACATATACTAACAAAGTAAAAGTATACGCATTGTGTTTTACTGAACAATACACAGCCAGAGGAACAATGTCAAGCTTTCCCTCCCAACATTATCACTAATGCCCCCAAGATATCATGTAATTCACCTGTGAAACCTACCTTTAAAGGTACTGTACACATCCATAGCAAGTAAATTTGCAAGTAAATTGGTTACATACACTTACAATGTAAACACACATGCCGTGACCGTTTACATATTACATATATGTGGCTGTGGCTGGAGAAATGAGGTTTATTGTTGTTGTGACCAGTGTAGCTCCTGATCAAATATCACGCCCCTTTAGCCTGATAACGATCTGTATTACTTGTTAGAAGCATGGCAGGTGTTTCATTGCAGTGCAGATCCTGATCAGACTGTGCGGATGCGCAGGCTGATCTGGATCTACACTGGTCGCAAAACACATACTCCCCATGTATCCAGTCACAGCCACTGGAGATATTGGGCATATGTGTTTAGCGATCAGTGTAGCTCCAGCTCTACTAGGACCGTCCTGTGGCATGGTATGGAAGCTACACCAGTCACAAAACCCATAAGCCCGTTTCTCCACCATAAGCTGATTATTGTCTAGTGTCAAAAGTTGTTCGCAATGTAGCAAATTATTAATAAACTTACAAAATAAACACATTATGTGTTCATGATGGCCGGACAGACCTGCTGATAAATAGACAGACCGACACGGTTGTAAGTGAGGTTGTATTGTACTTGCACATTTGTGGAAATAAATGCACCAACATGTCCGAGTGGATGGCACAAACGCCGCCTACAACCGGATTAAGCTAGTTGCAATGTAAAGGATACTACATTAATACAAAACGTCGGGGCAATGCGGACACATGCGGGCAATTGACTAATGCTGTGACCGTTTACGCGACGAATTTCCACGTATAACTAGTTTATGCATCAATATATAACATATTTACACGAAACATCAATAAAACAGATGATGTTCTGAGATTTTTTTTACATGCATGTTTGTCAAATATGTGTTCCACCCGTGGAGAACTCAAAGTTATTTTTAGTTTGGGCCCTTTCAACATATATAACATCAATTATGTTTCCAACGTTGTCAGATGCACGTACTTCCGCGATTTTGTTCACGTGCTTCTCTATTTCAGTTACTATATCTTTTTGCGTGATTTGTATTATCACCACAAAACTATTTTAGACACAAGACTAGCTGAACGAGTATATATCTTTGAAAATCATGCAAGTATACAGTACAGTCAATCGTTAACTCTTATAACGCTCAATACAATATCGACATCTGATGATTTTCGAACTCAATTTTCGCCATAAAGCCGTTTATTCGACACAATAAACCTGTCTCAAATGCATTTTAAAACAATAAAGCCTCTTTCAGAAATAATACAGATGTGACGTCATGGTATGCATGTATGTAAATCTCTGATTTTTGCCAGACGGACATACACTGTCAGGGTAATTCAACTTTTATAACAAAGCAAGACTTGCTTACAGTTTGCATAATATAACATTTATACAACAAGAGTTGTCAGAAGATAACAAAGATCGCCTGTTGGCAGCCTTCACCCAAACTTTGCACAGTTGTACCTTGACATTGGGGTCAGTGGTGGAAGGTGGATCGTGGATTTGCTATAGCATGATATAGCATATTAAAATGAATGGATGTATGAAATATCAATGCGCTCCCTGAGAACAGAAGTTATACAAAATGTAACCCAACGTTAAGTTTATGAACGCACTAAGTTGGTAATTTTCTACAGCATGATAGCTATTCACATGAGGAATGCATGTATGAATTTTGTGACCTTCACCTTGAGGATCATCAGATGAATGCATGTATGAAATATCAAGGCGTTCCTTGTAAATAAATATAAGTTATAAAAAGGAATTTACTCAAACGTTAAGTTTATAATGTTGATCTTGCGGAAAGGGGAGGGAGGGGGTCATGGATTTGCTATAGCACGTTACAGTATTATCAGATGAATGCATGTATGAAATATCAAGGCGTTCCATGAAAGGAAACATATGTTATAAGACATTTACCCCAACGTTACGTTTATGAACATGTTAAGTTTGTGACCTTCACCTTGGGGTAAGGGTTGGGTGGTGTGTCGTGGATTTGCTACAGCATGATAGAAGGTAATCTGAGGAATACATGTATCAAATATCAAGGCGTTCCATGAAAGGAAACAGATGTTATAAGACATTTACCCAAACGCTAAGTTTATAAATGTTGTAAGTTTGTGACCTTGACCTATGGGAAAGGGGTGGGCGGTGGATCATGGATTTGCTATAGCACGATAGAGGATCATCAGATGAATCATATATGAATTATCAAGGCGTTCCTTGAAAGCAAACATATGTTATAAGACATTTACCCCAACGTTAAGTTTATGAACATGCTAAGTTTATGACCTTGATCTTGGGGTAAGGGTTGGGTGGTGGGTCGTGGATTTGCTACAGCATGACAGAGGGTCATCAGATGAATGCATGTATGAAATATCAAGGCGTTCCATGACATGAAAGGAAACATATGTTATAAGACATTTATCCCAACGTTGAGTTAATGAATGTGCTAAGTTTGTGACCTTGACCTTGGGGAAAGTGGTAGGGGATGGGTAATGGATTTGCTATAGCACGATAGAGTATCATCAGATGAATGCGTGTGTGAAATATCAAGGCGTTCCATGAATGCATGTATGACATATGAAGGCGTTCCCTGTAAATAAACAGAAGTTACACAACATTTACACCAACGTTAAGTTTATGAACATGCTAAGTTTGTGACCTTGACCTTGGGGTAAGGGTTGGGTGGTGGGTCATGGATTTGCTACAGCATGAAAGATGGTCATCTGAGGAATGCATGTATTAAATATCAAGGCGTTCCATGAAAGGAAACAGATGAAATAAACAGATGTTATAAGACATTTACCCCAATGTCAATTTAATGAATGTGCCAAGTTTGTGACCTTGCCCTTGGGAAAAGGGGTGGGGGTGGGTAATGGTTTTGCTATAGCACGATAGAGGATCATCAGATCAATGTATATATGAATTATCAAGGCGTTCCTTGAAAGCAAACAGATGTTATAAGACATTTACCCCAACGTTAAGTTTATGAACATGCTAAGTTTGACCTTGATCTTGGGGTAAGGGTTGGGTGGTGGGTCGTGGATTTGCTACAGCATGATAGAGGGTCATCAGATGAATGCATGTATGAAATATCAAGGCGTTCCATGAATGGAAACATATGTTATAAGACATTTATCCCAACGTTGAGTTAATGAATGTGCTAAGTTTGTGACCTTGACCTTGGGGAAAGGGGTAGTGGATGAGTCATGCATTTGCTATAGCACGATAGAGTATCATCATATGAATGCGTGTGTGAAATATCAAGGCGTTCCATGAATGCATGTATGACATATGAAGGCATTCCCTGTAAATAAACAGAAGTTACACAACATTTACCCCAACGTTAAGTTTATGAACATGCTAAGTTTGTGACCTTGACCTTGGGGTAAGGGTTGGGAGGTGGGTCATGCATTTGCTACAGCATGAAAGAGGGTCATCTGAGGAATGCATGTATTAAATATCAAGGCGTTCCATGAAAGGACACAGATGAAGTAAACAGATGTTATAAGACATTTACCCCAATGTTAATTTAATGAATGTGCCAAGTTTATGACATTGACCTTGGGGAAAGGGGTGGGGGTTGGTAATGGTTTTGCTATAGCACGGCAGAGGATCATCAGATGAATGCATGTATGAACTATAAAGGTGTTCCCTGTAAATAAACAGAAGTTACACAACATTTACCCCAACGTTAAGTTTATGAACATGCTAAGTTTGTGACCTTGACCTTGGGCGTTCCATGGAAGGAAACAGATGTTATAATACATTTACCCCTACATTAAGTTTATGAATGTGCTAAGTTTGTGACCTTGACCTAGGGGAAAGGGGTGGGCGGTGGGTCATAGATTTGCTATAGCACGATAGAGTATCATCAGATGAATGCATGTGTTAAATATCAAGGCGTTCCATGAAAGGAAACATATGTTATAAGACATTGACCCCAACGTTAAGTTTGTAAACATGCCAAGTTTGTGACCTTTACCTTGGGGTAAGGGTTGGCTGGTGTGTCGTGGATTTGCTACAACATGATAGAGGGTGATCTGAGGAATGCATGTATGAAATATCAAGGCGCTCCATGAAAGGAAACAGATGTAATCCGTGACCTGATTCAGCTCTCTATAGGTACCCATTGTATTTCCAGATCAATGTTCCATTTTAGACACATCTCAAAAATGTCAATAGCCTCTGACTGAAATTCTGTATTACTACTGCCTGACTGAACAATGCGAACGCATGCTTGGGAATCGGCAAACCATTTGATTGCTTCACCTTCTAATTTACCGCCGTAAGCACGTAAAGCCAACTTTACTGCTTTGTTTACCATGAAGGTCGAATTTTTCCCCCATTCAATATTTGTCCAAACGTTATGAAACACGTTATCTTTGCAGTTGACTATATAAGAGCCATATCCACGTTGTCCGGCGTCGGAAAACACCATTGTGGTTCATGGACTATATTCTGCTAGTGACCATCGATTAAGACTATTTATATTATGTGCCCAAATATTTAACTCTCCGATGCAAGCGCCATCCCCGCTGAACTTATAAATACCACAGGTGGAAGACTCGGACCTATGACACGAAAATAAATGCCTATAAAAAAAAATCATTACCCCACCCACTTGGTCTCGTACAGTACCATCTTCTATATAGAAAGATGATAAAGAATATGGCTACTATAGAAAGAGCCCTCTCTTTTCCGACTCGCACAAACACAATAAACATCGATTAAATGTATGACTTCTGTCTCTGGCAATCGATAAAGGTATTAGGTGTGTAGGTATTTATTCAGTTATTCGCATTTTGTATACCCCATCCAAAGCGAAGTTTGCATGTACAAAAGAATCTCACACAGAATCGGAGGCCGATTGGCGTCGATTAACGGTCGTATTTGGCCGATAGCTGATCGCCAGCTCAAACTAAAGTCGTGCACCATGACCATATACATTAGAAACTCCAACCATACAAAGTTCGTCCAATTGTGATCGTTCACCGATCTATAAAACACTTTTGTGTCTAATTTTGTGCATTATCTGGAACAGGGTCAACACACCATCTTCCATAATACAAGCACCGAAGCGTCTATGTAAGAACATCTCTGATTGGCTAAACCTAAAAACAGGAACGCGAGGACTTTCCCTTTTCGGGATTCCGGAAGACATAATACGCGAATCATGAATGAAAGGCAATGAAATTATAAAAAAGTGTTTTTTAGATAGGTGAACGATCACAATTGGACGAACTTTGTATGGTTGGAGGTTCTAATATATATGGTCATGGTGCACGACTTTAGTTTGAGCAAGCTATCCTTTACGAAAAATAGAATCTTTCATAGCTGTATCGTAATTATTATTATTACCCCATCCGTCATCTAAAAACATGACTATTTTGATGCCATTATACCTCCAGTATTTAACCATTTCTCTCATAACTTTTGTAAGCGCAAAAGGGGCATAACTCCGGCCGAATGCTAATACAGTGAAACAGTAATATTTTCCGTTTAGACAGAAACCCAGGTAAGTTTGATGATCTGGGAAAACGTCTACATTTAAATAAGCCAGTGAGTGCAGGCGCGGGTTCAGGATTTCGGGTTAGGGGGGGGCGTAAATATTTTGCAATACTTGACTATTTTATCGAACGAGCTATGCTCGTTCGATAATATAGTGAAGTATTGCAAAATAGTCGATATAGCGCTAGGGGGGTCCGGAATATTTTGTAAATCTACATCGCATTTCCTGCGTTCTGATGCATTTTGGAGCAAAAATATTGACACTTATTGAATTTTTGATTGAAAACGTTTAAATTTTGAAACAATAAGAAAACGACCGAAAAATGCATGGAATACATGGCACTTGGCATGAAACGTGCCTTGTAACTTGTAAAAAATATTTACTTGGCCAATTTTAGGGGGGGGGTGGGGTCGCGCCGGGTCCGCCCCCCCCCCCCCACCCCACCCTGAATCGGCCCATGGAGTGGTCAAATTTATAACTAAACGAATTTCTCTCGAAGTAATCTAATGCGACTATTCCAGTCTTCGAACGTGAAAAGACTACTTTCCAAATGTATTTGTTTACTTTTCCCAAATCTAAAATAAGACGTATCATTTATCGCTGAATTCGCCCTTACTTCCCGGTACGATTATTTCGCCCCTTCGGGAGAAATCGTCGGAGATTCGTCCCCGCTGTTGCTTGTCTGCCCTGTATTCCCACCGGAAGTGCACCCTTTGACCGCATGAGAAGCAGATGACCTTGTCAATTGGATTTGTTTCCATGTAACCACAAAAAAAACGTAAAGCTTAGCCCTGGTTCCTACACGCTTGTATGTCTCCATCGTGCGGACTCGTGCCTCGGTGTGGGTGTGCTCCTCTCCATAACATCATCAATACGCGTGTAAGGGTGAGGATTAGCAGGGGATGAGGATTGATTAAGGGATTTAATCTTCTTAATTGCCTTAAACTCGGCTTGTTTGAATTTCTTTTCATCCTCGCTATCGCTGCCAATATTTGGTTTCTCGTATTCTGCGACTGTTAGCCCGCCCCCGGGGGGAATTATTTGCCACTTTAATGAACTTGTTACGCCGATTAACTGTGTCAATAAGACCCACGGTAAAACTATGAATTTCTTATGCGTGAGACAATTTAGCCACATATTCCAGGCCTTCCAGTATATCAGCATTAAATTTAAATTTCACTTTGTTTGACACTTTCCTAAACGTTGGTGTCTGAGCCAGTTTCGGTTTTGCCACTTGTGAGACCAAGTCCTTTTTAAAGTAGTTCAATTGTGCGTCCAAATACACTCTAAATAAATCAAATGCTTTAACTGCTCCGTTATTCGCGTCCGCCGGGGACTTACCGCGGTGCTGTGAAGATTCTCCGGCCGAAGACCTACAGCCGAAGACCCACGCCGTTCAGCTTCGTCGCTGCAACGTGCCAGGCCTCGCAAGTCTTGTGATTCCATTTCAACGAACCCGTGACCATAGACAACCATATCACCTCGAATGAGCTTTCCGCCCTTTTCACGGCTATATATATATAGCCGTTTACCCACAGATATCCCTACGCTGACCAATTCCACACAGTTATTGTTCTTGTTTAATTAATAAACGTTGAGGGTTGTGGGTGCGAAACCACTGTGCTATCTTTTGTTTTATTGAATTATGTCCGTCACTTCATACTCCCATATTGATATCTGCCGTCGTTAATAAGTTTATTGTATTAACATTATTTAATGTAACTTACAGAAACATATTATTTTTGTATTGGATCAAAAACTGATAAAGACGTATATTGCATAATGGCATTTGTATCGTCTGATCCATATGTCTGTGTTGACAAAATATATAAGCGCAACCAATGTTTTCCCCGCTTTGGAGCGGCGGACATACAATGTGTTGGGTGTATTTAAATAATTGCACAATGTCATTTGAATCGTCTTATCCATATGTCTGTCTGGACAAAACGTATAAGCGCATCCAATGTCCAATCCAATAAGCGCATCCAAACCATAACCCTAACTCTTTGGCGGACATAAAATGTGTGGGGTGTATTTACAGTGCAGGAGCCATGAATTATGAGGCCAAGAACCCCGAGGATGTGTATATATGACATCCCAAAGAGTCACTCCCCCCCCTACACACACACACACATACACACACGTACTGTCGTTTCTATGAAATACCCACTATCGACAATTTTGGAATGTGTCTACATCCCGATTTTGTTTCACGTTGTTTGATAGTCACATATTTATTCAGTAAATTAATTGTGAACATCGTATGCCCTGATCTGTCTGCGTGATGTGCATCCTGATCTGTGACGTTGTAAACTCAGTGCACACGTCACAAGGACCATTTTGTCAAACTATAACATTTTCGTAATAGTGAGGAAACCTTAAATCTGTTATATGCATAAAACATAATAATTTGTCCGAGGCTCGAACTCGCACAAAAGGAACGGAGGTCGATTGCATTTACCGAGGATTCTACCATTTGAGCTGTGGTGACAATACTGCTTATGCTTGCGGACGACTGGGCAATCAAAATAAATCGACTATCGAAACGTTTTACGTTCACAAATATGGCATTTATTGTGGTTTTCAATCGCCTGTTTCACCAGTCAATCGGTTGGTAATTTAAATTATCTCCTAAGCTATCGGGAGCATGCATTTTCAAGCTCTAAATCGCTCTAGATAAGGCGTCGATTCGGCCGGCTAAAATGGCTGCAAACGGCTATATCCCTCGAACGCTATAATAGACATAGTCCGCTGACTGCGTGGCGTCACGTGCCCTTGCCACTTTATCGGAAACCAACAGTATATGCATTACCAATTGACGGTTTTTGTTGTTGTTGGTGTTCGTGTAGATTCCCCGATTCTGATTCAGACACATGTTGTTGTTGACTGGTAGTAGACCTCGGTTGATTAGGATGTGGTTTGTTGCGTTTCTCAAAATGCTTCTTTAGTCTGTACGCATTTGATGTTTTTCTAGCACATATTGGACATGTGAGAGCGGGCCTGCATGTCTTTTCGTGTCGGAGTTTGTTGAATTTTGTATTGAACTTCGTACCACAATGTGTGTATTTATATCGTTCACCACCATGTATCGTCTTGACGTGTAAAACAACTTAGACGGCGATCGGATATTTTCCGATGTCGTCGCGGTACTTCTTCATTTACCAGCCGAAGAGAACTATACAATCACAGAATGCAGACTCATTATTCACAGAGTGACGGGGCAGCGTCCTTACAAGATCGCCCTTTCGACGTCAATAATGCACCCTGGGTCCATGACGATCCCAGTTCGGTAGCAGTGACCAGTTAGCCGCAAATTTCGTACAACTTTTTCTGGGAGTTACAAACAGTCATTTATTCTAGAGAAACCGTGTGGATGGGAATGGGTTTGCACCAGCACAGTACATTTGCCTCTGGATGATGATTGAGAAAATATGCAACTTTCAGTCTCCAGTTCAACAAGTGATCAGTTTGTGTGGAGATAAAATATTTCAGTACTTTCATTACTTTGATTTTTAGTAGCGCTTGTTTGCAATAATATTTACAATGATAACGCGTCAGCACAAATTGGCGGACCTATACTGTTGATTTCCGATAAAGTGGCGAGGGCAAAGGTCACAAGAGATTTCATATTGAACCATAATAGGTAAAGTAGGTGTGTTAAAAATGCAAAACTGACATTAGTATGACGATGTAGCATGCATGTCACCAATGTTGGCCCGAAATATATTCAAGCAACGTTCAGGCATATTCTGAATCAAGTTGTCACTTTTGTTGTTACGTATTTGCTGAAAAAGAAAATAGTGAGCACAGACACTCGAATCGTATATGTATCACAGCATCGTACGTCAAGTGCTCATTGGCAATGCATGCATGAGCAAGTCAATATTAATCGATACAATGGACCTGTGTGTCATTGTCTAATTTTAGAACATACAAGCAGTGTTATATATACGTGCACCTATATTAACATGTGACAAATACTGACATTTCGTATCTGATGCATTTAGCGTATTGGTAACCGTTATTTTTCTTGTTTAATTAATAAACGTTGAGGGTTGTGGGTTCGAAACCACGACTGTGCTATCTTTTGTGTTATTGAATTATGTCCGTCACTTCATACTCCCAGATAGATATCTGCCGTCGTTAATACGTTTATTTTATTAACAGTATTTAATGTAACTTACAGAGACACATTTTTTTTGTATTGGATCAAAAACTGATAAAGACGTATATTGCATAATGTCATTTGAATCGTCTTAGTTACATCTATATGTCTGTCTGGACAAAATATATCAGCGCAACCAATGTATTCCCCGCTCTGGGGCGGCGGATATACAATGTGAGGGGTATATTTACATAATTGCATAATGTAATCTGAATCGTCTTATCCATATGTCTGCCTGGACAAAACGTATAAGCGCATCCAATGTTTGCCCCGCACTGGGGCGGCGGACATACAATGTCTGGCGTGTATGTACATTCAAACATTTTCAGGGTCGGTGAATTATGAGGCCAAGAACCCCGAGGATGTGTATATATGACGTCCCAAAGAGTGTCGTTTCTATGAAATATCCACTGGCGACAATTTTAGAATGTTTCTACATCCCGATTTTGTTTCACGTTGTTTGGTAGTCACCGTAAGCCCTGATATGTCTGCGTGATGTGCATCCTGATCTGTGACGCTGTAAACCCAGTACACACGTCACAATGACCCTTTTGTCAAACTCTATCTAAGACATTTTCGTAAAAGTGAGAAAACGTTGAATCTGTTATATGAATAACAAAATAAAATTGTCCGAGACTCGAACTAGCACAAAGACTGCTTATGCTTGCGGACGACTGTGCAATCAAAATTAATCAACTATCGAAACGTTTTACGTTTACAAATATGGCATTTATTGTGGATTTCAATCGCCTGTTTCACCAGACTACTTGTTGGTAATTTAAATTATCTCCTAAGCTATCGGGAGCATGCATTTCAAGCTCTAAATTGCTCTAGATAAGGCGTCGATTCGGCCAGCTAAAATGGCTGCAAACGATTATATCCATAGAAAGCTATAATAGACATAGTCCGCTGATCCCGTGACGTCACGTGCCCTTGCCAATTTATCAGAAACCAACAGTATATGCATTACCAATCGACGGACACGCGGAATAAATGACACACAACACGGCATAAGGCAGAAAGAATAGTGTATTCGGAAAACAAGAAATATACAGAATTAAATGTCGAGCCTGCATTAACATATTCAATTCATCTGCATATGTGGCTGTGACTGGAGAAATGGGGCTATGGGTTTTGCAATCAGAGTAGATCCAGACCAGACTGTGCATCAAAGTCTGATCAGGAACTGCACTGTTCGCCATTATATCAATGAAACATCCGTCCTGTTTCTAACGTTCCATATAGATCGCTATAAGGCTACATAAGTGTGCTAGTTGATCAGGAGCTACACTGGTCACAAACCCGTAAGCCCCATTTCTCCAGTCACAACCACATATCAAAATAAATATATGTTGGTGAGATGAGATTATGTGAACTTATCACATCTTTGATACATTTTCGAGTTTTGTTTGTGCATTTACACAGCACATGGGCTGCATGGATAACACAGTTACATCACGTTCGTCCGCATGTACGATCGATAATCCACTCGCTAAAGCTCGCGGATTATCTCCTCGTGCACGTGTACGAACCGTGATCTAACTGTGGTTTACAATGCACGAACCTCATCCAAACACATCACGAAAAAAAGCAGGATTTGTTACACCGGGAATTTAAAACTCATTAAGGGTTTCTTTCCTTGAGAGTGGCAAGACGCCATTTGCTTTGTTATTTATATAAAGGTTTCCTTCTCATGTAGGAAAGAAGCTCGTATTGTTACGAAACAACACGATTAAAGTGGTATTCTGTAAGATCACGATAAATTTTCCAATAAACATATGAACTTACCATCACAATATTGACGTTAGGGCGTTAAACACGGGATTACATGTGTTACGATACGAGGCTGTGTCCGGCCTGGATATACCAGCTATAACTCAATATTCTTTGCATAAGTATGTTCTAAGAAGGCTATTGCATCACGATAACGATACTTCTCAAATAAACATGGGCACGTTCCGCCATAATATTTACGTTTAACTTAGTGTTAATGATTTCGCTTATGTATTTTTTTACGATACGATGTTGTATTCGACCTGAGCTTGTAGCATGTGATTTATATAATATGGCAATACAGAAAGAAACCGAAATAAGCATGTGGGCTCAGACCCGTACGCAGGAATTAATTTAGGGGGCGGGGTGCGTTATCGACGGCGCGAAAGGCTAAACCTTCTGTTTGCACATCCACAGACAGCCCTCGGCAGATTAACCCTTTCACCCCTAAGTATCTGGAATGTATTTTGATATGTTAATTTGCAACCAATCCAATCATCACAAAATGAGGTGTTTTTTTCTCAAAATTATGAAAATTACTTGAAATGAAATCTGTTGAAAGTGGGGCGTAATCGCACCCCCTCTGCGTACGGGCCTGGGGCTACTCGTGAGAGACACAACAACTACAGAATCGAGAATTACAATATCAATGACTACACGATACATTTTAAGGAGGGTTGCGGTGTGACTTGAGCGATGGCATCGTACTATAATTATCAATCAGAATAATGAATTTCTTTACAATACGATGTTGTTGTCGACCTGAGGTCATACCGAAATAAGCATGTTATGTGGACTACGAAGGAGAGACACAACAACTACAAAAGCGAGAATTACAATATCAATGTAATACACGATACATTTTAAGAAGGGCTGCAGTGTTGTAGAGCTGTGTGACTTGATGCGATGAAATCGTACTTTAAAGGTACATACACACTCAGTAGGCACAAAATGTTCTTTACAGGAATTAAATAAGTGTATAATTGTTTCACTATTCCACCAGTTCTAAATCTTAAGAATGCCCTCTATACAGATATAATAATTTAGTCATATTTATTTTCCTGATAGTGACGCGCGGTGGCATCAGGCTATTTTCATATGCAAATGAGGCATGCTATTTTTTAATTATTTATGCTAATTAAATGCGTCACCTGAAAAAATTATATTTTGACAGATTTTAAAGAATGATCATTGCACATCAAAACTATATACAGAGAATAAATAGTAATGTCCGTTAACATGTTAAGGAAACACGGTGATCGCCCCTGATATCAGTGTGGACATTTACGTCCGATATAAAATGTATAATAATGTAATTTAATACGTGGGGTAATGGTGAATGAGTATGTATTTTGCCAGGAAATGTCTTAGCTGATGTCTCTGATATAAAGAACATGTTGTGATATAAAGAACATGTGAACATGTTGTGATATAAAGAACATGTTGGGCATGTACCTTTAATTACATTCAGAATAGTCCTAGGTCATCTAGACTAATCGGGCAGTCAATGAATGTGTGTTTAATTCATGAATCATTGACGCAATTACATTTATGAGTGTCAGACTGTGTTACAATTGGAAACTAATATTTCCATTTTAATTATACATCTCTGTACATGTGGGCTTGACTGGAGAAATGGGGCCCGATATTGATCTCTGTTACCTGCCGGCTGTGTCATTGATGTACTAGCGAACAGTGCAGATCCTGATCAGACTGTGCGAATGGATGGATCTACACTGCACGCAAAACCCATAAGCCCCATTTCTCACAGCCACATATGAATGAGTTTGTAAACAATCAAGTACAGTGTAAACAACGCGAAATCTCCACACAAGATAAGAAATAAGTTCTGTGTCATTACATTGCTGTGTAAAATAATGTGTAAAATTCTGATCTACAATGGTCGCAATTATTCTTCACACGAGCTAGTGCAATTTGTATGTTTTTTCTAAAGACAAATGGTTAAAATATGAAATGTTCGGCGAAGTTTATATAAATGTAAAACATGGTGTAAAACATGGCAGCATTTTAACTATTATTAGCACATCTTTGATGCCTTTCCAGTTTTGTTTTTCTGATTATCTCCTCGTACATGCGGACGAACCGTGATCTAACTGTGGCCTAATGACCTTTGATCCGCCTGTCATGTCACCTGCCTTCGATTCGGCTCATATTTAAGGGTGGGAATTGGCTCGAACATATTCCATACCCGGGATATATAGCCCAGTAAAGAAGCAGGCCGATGGTCGTCGGTCTGGTTTATATTTCCGAATTTTGATAAATGTTGAATGTCATGGCGAGCTATTTATGCAAAGACGTGTAAATGTCCGAGCAATGGGACAATGGAGACAAGCCATGCGGTTTTGTACCCAAGACGATGTGCGATATCTCACTAATAACTTCCAAAGTACAAAATCGCCAGTAGCCTATTTCAACACGTTGGTCTGTCTCCATTGTACATTTACATGCTTGTTTAAGTAGGTGGCTCGCAACGACAGGCGGGCCAAAGGTCAAAATTAATAATATTCAATATTTTCAATTTATATGAACTCGGCCGAACATTTCATCTTTTCGACATTTGTCTAATTATTTGTGTAATTTTCCTTTATATTACAGGAGTCGATTCCAGTCGTTTCTGTCAAAGTCAGCCAGCGCCATGCGACAACAGCGACCTGGAATGATAAAATAAAACGTTTATATACCCTGGCTCGGCTACATGTACATGTACTTAGCTTAGACATATACCTAGACTATAAGTAATACATGTATGTATGTTTCTGGCTTAGATCATCACAGCTCTACGGATTTTTGTTACTATTTCCTCTGTCTTTTATATGTTCTGTATCCTTCTAGCTGAGACACCTGCTGTGTATGTTTTGTCACAATAACAGTCCATTATCAGTGATTCTATACTCGTGATTTGCGACGTGGTCCGACAATATGTATACAATATCAAAGTACTGAAAGTATTGAAACTAGGTTAGCTCCACAAGATACTAACAAGTATGTTTTATTTATATACTGATGTTTAATGCTTTATCATCAGTTCAAGTCACTTTAGGTTGGTTAACAGGGAAAAATCCCATATTACATGTGTATGGATAGAAGGAAAATTCCAAAATCAGAACAGAATATTTACAGAAAATAAATATAGTCAGTGTACATGGCTTCGCACACTTACACACTTATACATACATTTTGATAATTATCAGAAACAAGCATACGAATAAAGTTCTCATTTGTTTGTATTTTGACAGATATGACACTCAACACCGGAAATATGTGTGCCACATGTCAGACAGTTCACGCGAGATCAGGGATCCGTCATTGTTTTTGTACTACATGAATCCATTTGAAGACACATGGAAGTGTACAGGGTTAACCACACTAAATAATCAGATATTCATGCGCGGTGTAGTCAAAAGTAGTATGTTAGAAATAAACTATCCAGCTTTGTTAGTTACGTCATAGACAGTCTTTTCTTGCAGATACCGGTCAATTGATGTACTATCTACTTCACTGGCATGTTACTGTATCATTACATCAATTTCAAGCATATGCTTTGGGATTATTTTGTAAGTCGGAACATGTTTGTCATGTGATAGCTGCTGAATTTTTGCGCCACCATCAGAGTGGTCACATGAGATTGAATGTATCTTTCTTAATAATGTTCGTGTCTGTTCATGATTGATAATGACAAAACATGTTCATATAGTGCTTAATTACGGCGGAACCTCTCTAAATCGGACACCATGGGGACCTCCCAGGGCTGGGGACCTCCCAGGGTCTCGGGTTTATAGAGGTTCCGCTGTACGTTAGACTTGCACTTGCACATTTCCCGGTGGTTTATAGATATGTGTCTACAATACCGCCAAGTTTAAGACCGCAAAACGCGAGTACAGACTCAGAAATGGGCTGTTATTGTGACAAAAAATTACATACATGTATTAAATCTAAAAACAATATTTAAATGTTTGTTCTTCCTTTTTTCTTTAATTGTTTATTCCACCCCGACTCATCAATATCAATGTTGCAGGGTTTTATCGAATACAAGTTTGATGTATGTTGCATTTTATATTAAATCCAACTATATTAAGCTACATGTAGGGGTTTTATCGAATACAAGTTTGATGTATGTTGCATTTTATATTAAATCCAACTATATTAAGCTACATGTAGCATTATATGTACTAACACAAAGGTGCTTGTGATGGGGTAGCACCCGCAAACCACTTTTTTTCATGAATAAGAAAATAAATTACCCTCCACAATTGTTATGTCATGAAATTCCATCAAATATTGATTTTATTCCTATGGGAAATTAACTTGGGCAAAAGGTGCTGGGGTCGTTTCACTAAACTGCGTACGACTAAAATGTTCGTAAGTGCAACAATTATGATAGTCTGTAAATTTCACATTAACACTGTTTTCTTGTAAACAATTATTGGATTTAAATTTATTGAGCATAGGCTGCATATGCTCAATAAATGTAAATTCATCAATAGAAATTTACAGACCCTAAATGTGCACTTACGAACATTTTAGTCGTACGAAGTTTAGTGAAACGGGCCCCAGGAGGAGCTGCAGGATGAGTTGACAAAATGAAAAGAAATTTAAAATTGACATCGAAACCTGTATAGATAGCTTGGAAATAACGTAACTAAGAAATTCAGATTTTGAAAATCGGTCCACAAGTTTCAAAATTATTCGGAAATAAAATTCACAATAAAACTAATATTTGACGGCATTTCAGCAAATAAAAGAAATTGGGGAGGGTGACATTTTTTGTTATTGATGACAAATTACTTACATTTAAATAATGTTTGAATGTAATGTCAAAAGTTCGTCGGCAGCAATACGCGGAACAGACATGATTAGTGCCCCTTGACAACAATATCCCGTCGCACGTGCATGGATGCAATACGAGCGGCCTTCAAATGTTCCGATAAAGGGGCTGTACATAACCTGCTAATGCTCGTGCATAGACCTTTAAAATGTCGACACATATGTCTGTTATATGGTATATTTTGTTAAATGTTATTTTCACAACATGAAATGTGTATGTGAAATAGGGCTTATGTTTGTTTTCGACCAGTGTAGATCTAGATCACCCTGCGATTGCAAGTTAGACAACGTTTTCTCACAATACAAGCTGTTTCTCCGATCATTGCATTCATGAATTGTGGCAGTGACAGGAGAAATGGTGCTTATGGGTTTTGCAACCAGTGTATATCCAGATCAGCATCTGTACTGTACGCGATTCCCTCAATGACACACCCCGGTCCCGTTATGATTCTAAAGAACGCCATATCAGGCTACACGAGTATGCTATTTGACCAGGAGCTACACCGCTCACAAACTCCATCAGCCCCATTTATCCAGCCACAAACGCAAATATGAAATCTGAAGATGTATATTGTTACATGGCTGCCGTTGTTTACAGCGCGTGCTGTTTGTGACCATGGCTGAGACAATGCTAATTCCGGGGCCAAGCCAACACATACGTACTGCATGTGTCTCATGAAGTTACTAGAACGCGTCATTACGTCACCAAACCAGTTCACAACGGTCGCACTGAAATTTTGAAAATTACACGGAGGATGGAGCACCTGCCTGCGACCCCGGCTTATGTATGTGTAAATTAGCTGTTTGAATGTAAGGGGTTATCAAAATACCGAAAGTACTGCACAAATGCTCACATTACACGATATTTCCGTAATCCCGTATGCACTCCGAAAATTGTGTCAACTTTTGACGCCATTTTCGGAAAATATTGTAAATTTTGTTAACATATTTAATGAAATTACGAAGATTTCCGAAGGTACACAATCACATGGCGTGTCTCATATTGACTCGTTCATACCTCTAAATCTGTATCGAGAAGTAGTTACTTTAACAGAAACCGCAAGTTTCCGAACAGTAGTCTGTCATGAAGTCCTCGTGACTAACACATGCTCCCCATGACTCGTACCCGACGCATGTCTCATCGTCCACGATATTCTCGCACGGCGGAATCCCCACGCCTGTAACATACGCAGAGCCAAAAAAAAACAATTGAAATCAGAAGTAGTGAGTATCAAAAAGCAATACAAATTTTATGGTACCTTTATCATGCTGCAGAAAACAATAAACATACTACAAATATAGCATATATTTCTTATTTTCTAAGAAAACACATCTTGGTATTTCATTAGAATTGTCTCCAAGGACAAAACTTTGTTATTTCCATTGAGAATGGCAAAATCACTTTTTCCGCTGGTATGACGTTATACCATCTGTATATACGTATATCGGTAAAATAATGTTTGTAAAATGCGCTCAGTGAAAATAGAACATCTTCTGATGGAGTAGAATAGTTTTAGACTTCATTATATATACTTCGCTAACACTTAAGTGCGTATGAAGCTATGACTGTAATATTTCTATGTGAGCGGGACATAAAAACGTTTACTGTTTGATTTAATGATGCAATATACTGGCTGTCATATCACCCAACTTATAGGTTGAAACCCAGAAATATTAATATGAAGAGTATGTATTTGTATAATTTGAAATATTTCGCAATCCCTGCGTGCGTAATATTACTTCTTTGGGAATTGAAATATACCAAAACCAAAGTGACAAAGTGGCTATGTCTGTTTCATACTCAGGTATGTTATAATAATTATAAACCGTGTCACAACAGAAAAATAAACATTACGGTAACCGTCTTATCCAATGTTAAATAGCCCATACTAATCAATTGTTGCGGTACAATGTGAACTTATCGCGGCCATCTTATAATTTGGTAAGCTCGGCATTTATCCAAGTATGTGTTACATTCGTTTTACTGTGTCAATGTAATAGTGTTTATTTGTTTTAAATGATCAATGCCACCAAATAAGATAACACGATGCAAATTGGTGAGAAATTTTATATTTGGCGGCCATCTTGGATTTTGGTAAACAAAACAGCTGTCCAAGCATGTTTTGCTATTGTCATGGCCATTTACTGTGTACGCATGATCGTACGTTAGTATGTTTTGAAATGTTAAATATAAGTGACACGGTGGCAAATGAACGGAGATTGTGATTGTTAACGGGCCATTTTGGATTTATGTACATAATTTATCAGTAATAAATATTTATTGAAGTAGCATAAGCTTGTATTTCACTTGTAAAATATAATCCAATACGAATAAACCAAGATCAGTAGCCTATTTCACCAACATTGCAAAGTATACTTATCTAGCAAAGTATACTTTGAGGGAGAAATTTTCAATTTAAGGATAAATTTATTAATTTTTATTATACTGAATTTATTACATTATCACAGCCATTTTGGCTGTGAGAATGTAATAAATTCAGTATAATAATTCTGCATACTTTTAATCATCAAATATATGCAGTTGTTAGTTCTATATGAAATAATGAATTTCGGGAAAAATAAATGATTACTCCCTCAAAGTATACTTTGCTAGAAAAGTATACTTTTCAATGTTGGTGAAATAGGCTACTGGTCATATAAAGTAGTTTTATATATGGTTTAGAGTGGTTGGGTACGGTAGTTGTGTATTGGCGGCCATCTTGGAATTTGGCAGCCATATTGAATGAAGATGTTCTAGTTCGATTGTATGTAAATCACAAATACAAGTTGCAATGTTTTCAGTACGTTTTACAGCATATATATGGTATTGTGCGGCAGTTGTATGTGAACGTTTGCAAAACAGTCCTTCAAGTACGAGCAGAAAATGTTGCTGTTATGGGGTCCACTTATACGGGCATAAAAACTTTAAACGAAGACTTATACATTGCTATCATGCGGAAATGATATGCTGGGATATATACATTTCAAGAAAATATAGTGGCACTTTGCCTCCCTCCCCAAGTGGTAATGGTGACCCCTCTTGGCTCACCCACTACTGGCTCATTTACGTCAGCATTGCTGTTCTGATCTGCTGGCGCCAGGCGAATAGTATTAAACGTGGAACAGTCAAAGATCGGAACAAAATAAGCCAAAGCTGAATTCAGTATACGTCCGGAGTATCATTGGAAAAAAACAGAATTTAAGATGGCGTCCAATATGGCTGCCATAAATGTATTAAACACATTAAGGTGACTATACTGAACATATTCACACATAGGGTGGCAGAATATCAATGAACAATGCATATCTCAACATTTCCAATACTTATGAGTCGCTTAATCTTTCAAATATCCAAGATGGCTTCCAAGATAGCAAACAAAATAAGTAAAAGTTGCATTTTCTTCACACATGGAAATATCTTGAAAACGTTGTTTAATATGCATAACAGAAGGCCACAGCCTGCATGTTGCGCCCGCCTAGGCTGTTGTTAGTCCGAGGGTGTATTAATAGCCCCGATGTTTATTGATCGTATCAGGGTGTATATATGGGGCTAGATATATATGTATATGGTACTTAAAACATTTAATTTAAAATTCGTAAAACCGTTAACCCAATGTAATTTGACAATGACTTTGTGTAGGAAGGCCAAATGGATGGTCTACAAAATGAAGTATGGATGGTAATTAAAGAAAACGTTTGACGTTTCAAGTTGAAGCAATTTAGCATTGCATATCTACGTATAAGGTAATTAAAAGAATGGAGATTTTGTGAAAAAAAAGTCATAACGCAAGCTGATTATGTTCGGAGAGATATAAGTAATGTACATTTCTCAGGGATTCTCCCACGGGTGGATGTAAATATGCCATCATGATCACAATATCTCGCTTTCCACGATGGGCTCGACAAACAACTGCCAGCCTATATAAAACACCTATATAAATGGCTGTAGTGTTGAAAGGGTTAATACACGATTTAAACATGTAGATGCACAGCAGGATTGAACTTCACTTTTCACAGAGTGGGGCTGGTTCAGTTGGATCATGGGTAATATGAATGATAACACATAATCAATTACATGTATTACATATGCTAAATCAAACTTTGGCTCTTGCAGCGCTGGAGAGTGACATTGTCATCTGCGGGTTTATTATAAGTATTACTGTCTTTTTTTTAATAACACGTGCAACTTTTTATTGAAAATTCAGGTATCTCATTAATGACGATTCTCACTCAACCATGAAGTCTTAATAGAACAATGATTTCTACCCAGTACTGTAAGAGCAAAAGAGGGTGAATATCTGTAATTGCATATTTTGTATTTGTGTATTATGTACGGTTGTGGGGGATGGCCCCGACCCACCACAAACCTATTACGGGGAAAATAAATACTTTCAAAAATTAAAAAAATAAAAAAAAAAATAAATGCCAGCCTATATTTGTATGCACGTATGCCCACCTTCAATGTATCAGCTTATGTTAACTTATATTTCAATATATATATAGTTGATATATTATAATACATAACACATGCTACTAATCAAAGGTTACGTACCATGACCTTCTCATGTGGTTACCAGGGATATACATTGTCTACCATGGTGTTATATATTATGTGTAATGCATATGGATTGCAGGGCAATTCATACATTATATAAGTACACACTTTTAGAATCATACAATACTGAACTTTCATTTATATGCAAGTATGTGACATACTGTCCAGGTCCCATTCCCTGCAGTTTGATCAGTCCTTGACGATTACATATGTGCATTAACCAAGACAATAAATAGAGGATCTCAAACGAGTTCCCATTTGATATGAAATTTATGAAACGATTCACGCACAGTTTCTGCACCGAGCCTCTGCATAAACTTGTGGACGAGTTTCATAAATCTCATATCAAATGAAAACTAGTTTGAGATTCTGTTTATCACATGAATCCACCCTCCAAAGAGCGACCAACGTGAAGATATCCAGCACATTTCAGTGAGAAGACGCCATTGGCTATTTTCGCATCTAGATAAAAATCTGCACAAAAAAATAATTTTAATCCCTGCAAGAAAATGATTATAATATGCCATATACTAGTTTGTAAACCCTTCATATTACCAAACGAGAGTACATTCGAACACTTTCAGTAATTTTAATGTGTCATTGACGCTTCTAAAGACGTTCCAAACGTGATGGCGTCAACGTTAAAACATCATTGCTTTGTCGCGCCATTACGGACGTCATTTGTAACGTCTCCATTGTATTTATTCGACATATCGTTGGCGCTAAATACGGATACATAATTAGGGTGATGCGGCCAGCCAATCACATTTCCTCCAGGTGTTATTACACGTGTGTCAACTCGCATTTATGAAATGGGCTACAGCACGGAATAACAATGTGTTTATGTAATAAAGGACGGTTGCAGTCCATCGAGTGTAACACCACACCTATACCGACAGTCGGAGACATATTCCCAGACACAGTGCCTTTAAATAAATGGGCCTTATGGCTATTTGCGACCTGTGTATATCCAGATCAGTATGTGCATCCGCACAGTCTTCAAGGTGCATAATCACGTGGTTACAACAACAACAACAATGGCTGAAAGTGTTGAAATAGGCAACGGATTTGTATGCAATATGGCACGGCAAACGCTTCTTCATGAGCTGCATGTGGCGGTCCCAGGAGTTCGACACATACTTATGTCGTTTTTGCGAAGAATCGATTTCCGTGTCAGTAGACACGGAAATCGATTCTTCGCAAAAAAGACAGAAGTTTGGCCGAAAGTACCGAGACCACCAAATGCAGCTTAACAAGACGCGTTTGATGAGCCATAGTTCATCACAATCCGTTACATAATAAGGACAACATAAAAGAATACATATATTGAATCGGAGGGCTTCTGTAAGTTTCAGGACGTGTTGTTGTTGTTATAACCACGTGATCATACACCTTGGTATTATCAAGATCTGCATTGATCGCGTTTATTTATATCAATCAAATACCAGGCATGCATCTAACAAGCAATATAGGTCGTTATCAGGCTATAGGAGTGTGCTATTTGGTCCCAATACCGGAAGCCACATATCAGAAGGAAAATGTATTTAAAACTGAGTTTGTAAACACGTTATAGTCAATGACAATCCAAACCAAATGCTGAAAACCCGATCCAAAAATCGCAAGTCCGGTGGAGGTATCCACTGTTACACGTTTACATAGTTTGATTAATACCGACATTGAAATGGAAATAAGTTAACCCTTACACCGCTATCTTAATTTGTTTGTCGTCTGCTTTTTATTTTCTATTTTCCATTTTTATCACAAAAAAACATGATTTGACAGCACTTCAGAATCATTTCCATTGGAAATGATTCTGAAGTGCTGTCAAACCATGATTTTATTGAGAAATAAGGCAAGATATAAAAGCAACAGCAGACGACAATTGTTGTGTGTAGCGGTCTAAGGGTTAATACAAATTATGACTGTCCTACATGTGCATGTACGGTATCATAGGATAATTGAATATTTGAGCTATTTAACGCTTTTCTTCAGATTTCAAACCAGTGTCTATTTTTCGGATGTGATGTTCAGTATTTTGATATGCAAATCAGGCATGCTATTGTTTAATTACTTATACTAATTAAATGCGTCACCTGAACAAAAAATACTTTCGACATATTATAAAGTATGATCATTGCACATCAAAACATAAATACAGAGAATAAATAGTAATTTCCGTTATCATTTTAAGAAAACACGGTTATCGCCCCTGATATCAGCGTGGAAATTTTCGTCTGATATAAAATGTATTCTAATGCCAAACAATACGTGGGGCAATGGTGAATGAATGTTTAATTTGCCAGAAAATGTCTGATATACAGAACATTTGGTGCCTACTGAGTGGGCATGTACCTTTAATGCGTTAAGATATCTCTTCATATGTCCCTTAAATGAGACACGCCATGGGATTTTGTACCTTCGCACATCCGCTTAATTTCATGAAATACGTTTACAAAATTTAAAATATTTTCCGTAAATGGCGTCCAAAGCTGACACAGTTTCCAGAGTACATTCGGAAATGTCGTCAACTTTTGACCTAATGTATGAAAGAATATTGTAAATTCTGTAAACGTATTTCATGACATTACGCAGATCTCCGAAGGTACAACATCCCAAGGCGTGTCTCAGTTTGATATGGCTATACAACTTGGGGCCAGCCCCAACTCCTGACCTGCTAGTATCTTCCTGCAAACCAGTAAGGAGTGATACCGTAGCAAAGAAACGTGTTATTATATTTTCTTCCACTAACATACTAGCGAACGGTGCAGACATTGATCAGTCTGCGCGGATGAGCAGACAGGTATTGGTTTCGTGAAACAAACAGTAGGCAATGTTCGTGCCAGTGCATACATTTTATGACCAATCTATAGACTATGATCACATACATTGATCAGGATATACACCGGAGTAGATCCTGATCAACGTGTGTGTTCATTAGGTGCGTTTTATCAGCCGGCCATCCATGTGAAACCTGCACAAAGCTGCTCCTCGCATGTCTGGCCCTCTAGGCAGCCGGTGCAGGCGGTCCCCGAGACGTACGGGTACTCGCTAATGTAGTTGCCTCTGAAGAAGTAAAGGAATGGAATGTAATAATCCATACATAAAGAATACCAGTCTATAGTGTCTGTTCCACGTTTTGCTGCCAACGAACATTTGGCAATTAAATCTTAAAAATATGTAAATGTAAGTACTTTTGTATCTATAGCAAGTCACCCTCATCCAAAAAATATTTATTTGAAGACATTCCATCAAATATTGATTTTATTGCGAAAATAAATTTTCATATGGAAATTTAACATGAGGGCTAAAAATAGATTTTTGTTTAAATACTTTTTTTTATTTGTGGACCGATTTCAAATATAACTTGTTTTCTTATTTACATAATTTCCAAGCTACCTAGCCAGGTTCCCGAGTCAATTTCCAATGTTTTTAGGTGTTTTTTTTACTTCCGTTTACTGATGTTTTGCCAGAAAATATCTCAGATGATGTCTCTGATATAAAGAACATTGTGTGCCTACTGAACGGGCATGTACCTTTAACGAATGTTGTTAATGTGAGAAGCCAATCTACACAGGGTCTTCGTACCAACAGTTTATTGACATTAGCCGCTGGCTCAGGTCCGCGGAACCTCGTAGTTAACATATTCAACACTTTTATTTAACATTTTTACCCATAACTAACTGGACTGGATTTTGATATTTTGATTTTGCGACAAATCCAACCGTCACAGAATGGTTTTCAGACTAGTCCATTTATAAAAAGAGGGTATTTTTGTTCTCAAAAATTCGAAAATTACTTTTAAAAAGTGCAGATCCTGATGAGACGGCTCGTTACGAGCCGGCTCATCTGGATCTGCACTGTTTGCATAAACTCGGATAGTAGGCATGTAGACACCAGTGACAATACTCAGATAACTGCTTACATGTCACTGGATGTGATGCAGTATGTGTGGTAATACAGGTATATATCTACAGCACTGTGTATTTATCTTACTGTTACACAGTTATTACTGGGTTCTCAAAATAATTATCTACGGGTCCACAAGCACTTCAGAAAACAGACTTTGCATATAGTGTAATGAAAACAACCCATAGGGCTTTGTTCTTTAATGTTGCTGGAACACATTGCACCAATTATTTATGTGTATGTCATATTATTTGGTGTATGTGTCAAACGCCACAAGAAGTAGAACTGACTGATAGCTTGTACACACTAATATGGCCGACATTGCAATTCCATGCGCCGCATAGTATACAGCAACAAGCTAATGTTCACATATATGTTATACATATAATTATCCCATCACATTTAGGAACAATTATGTTTGAATTGAGCGATGATCATGGGCCACATGGGTCCTTAAAGTGGCTGTGTCTCCGATAGTACCTCCGAAGAAGAATTTCACAAAGACAGTATAGATATATCCATTGATATTGCATGAATACAGTTACACCTTGTTCGTGGTCATAAACATGCGTTTATCAGCTAATTATCGCATTTGCATGTCATATACATGTATGTTCAGAAAACATATAAATCTACCGTTAAATTCTCTTATACCAACTGGTTTGCTCTCGTTTCATGCACATCTGAGAAACGGCCACATTAAAGTTAACATGATACCTGAATGAAATCTAGTGAACAAAATACCCGGACGAGACCGCTAAGGCCATGTAAACCAACATCCAAAACAATAAACAAAATTTACAATATTTTCCGTAAATGGTGTAAAAAGATAATAAAATTTTCCGAGTACATGCGGAATATAATTCCGCATGTACTCTGAAAATTTTGTCAACTTTTGATTTAATTTACGAACAATAGTGTAAATGTTGTAAACGTATTTAATGAAATTACGCAGATGTCCGAAGGTACAAAATCACATGGCGTGTCTCAATATTTCCTTTTGCACTTTATGAACACAGTTATATACTTACTGAGGGTCATACCAGCATCCGAAATACCAAGCGTCGCTGATGGTTAAATTGGTTCCGTCGGGTTGTGGGTCAATCAATGTAGCGCACTGATGCATAGCACATCCGATATCCCTGGTGTTGTACCATATCATCTGAAAACACAGCGAATGTCATTGCATAACATACGATATGTGGCTGTGACTGGGGAAATAGGACGTATGGGATTTGTGACCAGTATAGCTCCTGATCAAATAACACTCAGCCTGTAGCGATCTATACTGCCTGTTAGATATGCATGACATGTGTTTCATTGAACCATTGTGCGGATGCACAGACTGGTCTGGATCTATACTGGGCGCAAAATTCATAAGCACAATTTCTCCAGTCACAGACATATATGATTATTAAAGCTTAAGAAAAATGTATGTAGCTACATTGTTGAACCATTGTCTCAACTAACATCGCCAACAACATTTTCTTAAACGATCGTAACTACATTACATTTATCACACTTAATTATATTTATTTGCACTGGTTTCGCTGTGAGAAAAAACCTGTAATCAACTCATCAACTCCCGTAATTGCGCGCCTGTTTCCTTGGAAACCACGAGCTACCATGAAAAATGTTTATTTTATTAACTTTTTATTACAGTCAAAATAAAGTTATTTGAAAATTTGGAAAGGGTCTCGAACACATTCCAAACATGCATTCAAATATATCTGGCTCATAGAAACAGCTGCGTAATTTGGATTTCAAAAAGTTTACATGACGTCACATTTGACGTCACACAACGTACCGTCAAATCGCGGCAAAACCCGCCATTGTATAATTATTCATGCGCACATCACAATTCACTGATCATAATCTCAAAATTTGACTAAATGTGCATATACATATATCGGCCATGGAAGTGTACTCAGTAAATAGGATATTCCATCGTACATGTGGCCCTACATGTCTGTTTCAAAATGAATGAATGAACATTGTTATACATTAATAATTGTATGTAATTGTTTCATAAATGTCTACCACAACACAGGTCAATCGTATTACTATGTATAAGAAATGTGTGGTGGGCCGTATATATGGATATGTTTACAGAACAATGGACATGAATGCATTTTAACATGTTTCTTGTCGATATGATATGTTCAGACGCGTGATGTCATTGTAGACATATTTAGAATGCATATAGTATTTGATCGTGTCAATGTGTAATTCTCACAAAACGTATTTACTATTGCATGCAATATAATATTACAAAAGTATTGTTCCTTTGACACAATGCAAGTAATTTGTTGCGCGAATATACCATGTGGCTTATATACAAATAACTAATGTCTGTTTCACGAAACCTCAACAAATTATACGGCTCTATAAACAATACAAAAACAATTTTATTTTTGATAATATTCAATTTTATCAAAATTTTAAAATGTGCCTTCTTTTTAACACGGTGTCTTGAAACATTTTGATATCCTGTCAATACGACCTAATCACTGCGCATGAATATGTGCGATGGCAGGGGTTGTTGGTTTTTTTTGCATTTTAAAGCCATTTGTAGGTGTTGACGGGATAAATTGAATAGTAGGTTAATGCCGTGCATGGAAAATATATCTGGCGCGGCACGGAAACCTGATGTGCTCGGCAGAGCCTCGCCCATCCCGTTTCCTAAGCCTTGCCAGATCTTGTGTCCTATTCACTGCACTAACCTACTATTTTTCATATAAAAACTATAAGTACAATAAACGGATTGGTTATACGTTAGAAGGAACTATTTTATGAGGTGAAACGTAGTTCGGTCACTTACAAATATGAACCCATGAGACGTCAATATAGAAAACATATAGCGTTCTATTGCGTTTCAATGGGAAATGAAAGTAATGTATATATTACGGTCGGAATCTTAGTGTACACAAGTTCCTACGAGAACCCTATCGTGTACATGTTATACCTGAGTATAGTGACAACTGTACTGGCATCCTTGCTGGTACGTGTATATGTTAATCTCGTCATACCACGATGTCATGGCGGTGTTGATGTTGGCAGCGACGTCCGTAGTCGTGCTGTACGCTATGTTCTCTCCCCTTCCGGCTTCTTCGTGGGTGAACACGCAGTTGCTCACCCATGCGTCTGCCTCCAGCGCCAACGTGTTGCTCCACGTCTAGTCACGTGGTAATAAAGCATGAATGTACAGTGAAACCTCTCTAAACCTGACAACCTGGCATGTCCCCACTGTTCCACTGTAAAATCAGGCATACGACCATTATGCGATATACTTACGTCATTTGCAATTATGAACATGCATTATTATCTGAGATGCGTTAACAAGAAACCTCTCAAAATGAGTCACATATTTGTTCGTCGTGTCCGGTTTAGAGAGGTTCCACTGTAACAATATATGAAACTATGGATGGAAGTTTTGCACAAAAATGTGAAATGGAGGTGGCTGTGATGTCGAACTATAATGAAAAAAAACAATATTTCATTTAAAGGTACATGCCCACTCAGTAGGTAATCCATGTACATTATATCAGAGGCATCGTCTGAGACGAGATGTTTAGAGATGTTCCACTGTACTCACATCTCAAGTTTTAGATCGAGCTTCTCAATTAGCTGAACCGAAGCAATGCCCGGTATCAACCAATCAAGATTTTAAAACATCTATATAAATAAGCAGCAAGTTTCACATTTAGAATAGACTATATGTATATGTGCATGCAGATCAAATAAATATAACCACATTTATTAATAGTAACGAGTATATGCAAAAAGGAATAATAGTCTATTGCTTAAGCCATGTTGGCTCTTGAGCAATTGTAATAACACAACACATACAAGCAACATGACAATGCAAGCAAGGTGACAGACAGTGGGCATGAGAAAGAGTGTATGTATACACTAAATTTGCTTGTGAATATATTACCAAACACGGACAAATGCGGTAGAAGTTAGAACAACATTAAAGGTACATGCCCACGCAATAGGCACAATATGTTCCTCATAGGAATTAAATAAGTGTATGATTGTGTCACTATTCCGCCAGTTCTAAAAATTACGAGTGCCCACTATAGAGATATAATCATTTAGCAATGTTTATTTTACTGATAGTGACGCGCGGTGGCATTAGGCTATTTCCACATGCAAATGAGGCATGATATTTTTTTTAACTATTTATACTAATTAAATGCGTCACCTGAAAAAATAATATTTTCGACTGATTATAAAGTATGATCATTGCACATCAAAAAATAAATACAGAGAATAAATAGTAATGTCCATTAACATTTTGAAAAAACACGGTTATCGCCCCTGATATCAGTGTGGAAATTTTCGTCTGATATATAATGTATAATAATGTCAATCAATACGTGGGGCAATGGTGAATGAATGTTTATTTTGCCAGAATATGTCTCAGATAATGTCTCTGATATAAATAACAGTTTGTGTCTACTCAGTGGGCATGTACATTTAAAGCAACTTCGCGCCAGCATATATATTTTTATCAGACTCAGCTCGGAATTCCGAGGCTCACTTGTTTCCTAGCCTTGCCTGATAAACTTGATATCAACAGACACTAGCCTGGAATTCTGTATGTATTATATGCAAGATGCTTCGATGCACATATGCCGCATATCTTCTCGATGACTGGTACCTGAAACGTAACACTTCTTCATATTCCTGTAACGTCCGTTACGGACGGTACAGAACTATTAAAAAGCGTTACGTCTCTGTAAAAAGCTCAATGATAACCCCAAGCATGGGAATGGATACCTCCTGAAACGTATATATCGCAGTTATAACATCACGGCTATGGACGCCGGTGGTAAATTGTGAATTACGTTGTATATATTTTATGGAATACATCTGAGTTAATCTTGCCTTGAATATCAACATTCCTGAACGTCTATTGGCAATGCCAACTGGCAATTACGCAACTTGATTTTCTGAGCCTCAGCTGTAGCACAGCTCCGGGTCAGCCAGTATTTAATACTTATAGGTTACAATACTTAGTTTAAGTGATGAAATGCAGTATATACAATGACCAGATAAAGTCAGATATATTAAGTTCGTTTCTTAATGACAAATACTAAGTATTCATGGTGACACACTTTCGGACAGAAATATTACTAAGTTCTCATTTTCGAAATGTACAATATTCTTGACTTAACTTGATTGTCTGAGCTTGAACTGTAACACAACTCAGGCTCAGCCAATCAAGCCGTTATATTTCAAACACAATATTCAAGTATTTCGTAATAAATTTACACGTATTGGTAAGCTCAGCGCAGGAGTCCGCGTATCTTCTTTTTTTTTTTTTTTGGAATTTCCTGTTTTATTTCTCTTTGTTACACATAATATACACTTATACATACATGCATTATACAATTACAATTCAGTTGTACAATTATTCAACCGATCTGGCTATATTCTGACAAAAAAATGTTAAATTATTGTCAGAGTACCGCCTTATCGGCACGATAAATGACATGCAGGAGGCTGTTTATCTTACCAGTTTGTTGATGTTGGTCGAGCCTTGCAACCTTCTGTCGTCATTGTGCGTATTGACGATCGTAGTTGAGTATGCGTCCGCGGTCTCGCCGGACACCCGCACCGCTGCCACCACAATCAGGATCAATCCAACGGTTACTGGCGCCATCATTCTGAAAATATATAGAATAATCTAGAATAATCGTGTACAGTGGAACGTCTCTAAACCGAACACCCAGTAAACCTATATTTGTTAATTTTGATACGATTCACTGCGATAAATATGTAATGATACTGTATGTGCATGATGGAAAATCCCTCGGACAATTGCAGTGTTCAAATGTATGATTACAATGAAACTTCTCTAAACAGGACACCCTGTGGACCTACCATAAATTTCGGCTACTGCTAGTACTACAGTGTAATGCCATCCTGACAAACAATCGTGATAGAAATAATATATAAACTGAAACTTGTATCTTGTTTAGTCTACTCTAAACTGCCAACCAGAGTGTAGCTGCTACCATAACAGTATTGCAGTGTTAGAATGTCATAATTACAATGAAACCCCTCTAAACCGGACACCCTGTGGACCTCCCAGGGTGTCCTGTTTATAGAGGTTCTACTGTATTACATCGAGACAACTATCTCATGAGCAAACATGCAATACTTGTTCATATATATACAATGTGGACCTCCCAGGGTGTCCGGTGGACAGAGGTTCCACTGTATTACATCGAGACAACTATCTCATGAGCAAACATGCAATACTTGTTCATACTTGTTTTGGAAACTCGATATAATACAAATCAAGTACGTTTTCATCAATAACAAAACAAAGCCACCCTCCCCAAAATATTTTATTTGATGAAATTCCGTAAAATATTGATTTTATTGCGAAAAAAATACTTACATTTAAATATTGTTTAGATTTAATATGTTTAATAGACAAATGTTAGTCGGTATCAAAACGTGAAACAGACAGTAGTGCACTGTAGACAAAATTAACAGTATGTATAGCTATTGCAAAATATTACCAGTTGCCAAAACTCGGACATACAAAGTTATTTCCCTGTTAAGCGTCCGCGTGTGGGTAGGTTTTGTGAGTGGTTCTGTGAAAAAACAAACACACTTTGTATGATATTTGACACTATTTACTGGCGAAGTAATATGAAAACTGATTGGGGACGTGTGTACGTTTTATATCCATCAATGAATGTACACTTAATAAGTTAGAGTATTGTCTTCTTATTTATTTTTTAAAGTTTGATGGCAGATCTTTAAATGTATGCTAAAAACTGCCCCAACCCTTTGCAGACTGCAAAGGGTTGACGAAGTTTTTAACATAAATTAAATTCGTTTTTTTTTTCAAGACCTGGTTGGTTTTTACCGGATACGTAGGTAGCTTTTGGCCACCTGGGTAGACGCTTAATAGAAACAAATAATGATATGGCCTAATCATATATAAACATATACAGTAGCGCTTTTCTGCTACTTACCTATTTGTATATACTAATATCGTGTACATATCGTAATCGTATAGTATTGGTATATTTAATGAGCATATCGTATGATCATATAATATTGGTATGTTTGTACCGTATCATCGTATAGTACAGTTTGTTTACATTATACAAACGTACTATACGAATATTATACAAACATACGATATCCGTTCGTATATACAAATATCCGTACGGATACTGTATGAATATACCATACCCGAAGTGTGGCTTTTCATTCTACTGAAAACACCTGTCATTTTAAAGAAATTCTCGACTCCAAAGAGGACCAAATATTAGGGGCGGACCAAATATTAGGGCAAATAGTACACGGCAACACTGTTAATATATCGTATACATTTACGGTATTCTGGTACATTTATACGGGGCGCCAAGTGGGACATGGCTCAATTTTGTCAACAAAATTCATTTTTGTGCCACAAAATTCATTTTTGTGCCACAAAATTCAACCACTCATTTGTAATCATAATATAACCAAAATAACTGTCCATAAAGAAGTATAATATTGATATATTGGGTTATATTTTCGCATTGAAATATTTAAACCTGCAAGTGTACTCCACCATCTAGTAAAATGGACTAAGACCGATCTCAACCAATCAACGTAGAGATGACATAGACTATCCTACGCAAACTAATTTTTGTGGAAAAAAATGAATTCTGTCCCACAAAACTGAATTTTCTTCACAAAACTCAATTCTGTCTTACAAAATTGAATTTTGTGACACAGAATTGACAGAATTGAATTTTGTGACACAGAATTGAATTTTGTGACACAGAATTGAATTTTGTGATTTTTAGTGTTACAAAACTCAATTTTGTACACATAATTAACCTGTCCTGCATGGCGCCCCGTACATTTATACCGTACACAAATCTGGTATGTTTGTACGATACAAACGTATGTACGATACAAACGTACCAGAATTATACACATGTATAACAATCGTATAAACGAACGTACGATTTGAATGGTATATCTATACGATATTGGTTGGTATGTACGGTACAAACATAACGTACGTTTATATATCGTATAGAAAACATATCGTATTGGTACAGTATACGTATAGTATTGGTATAGTACGTATAGTTGACCTGCAGAAAAGCACTACTGTATGTGTCTCTGATGGCAGAAATGGAGCTTATGGAATTTGTGACCTGTTTAGATCCAGATCTATTCATCCGTACAGTCTGATAATTCCAGCACAAAAATATTTACACAATTCCCTAACATTTGATTGGCCCGTAGCAAGTCTCTGTCCAAAATTTATATCACAGTAAACTCCCACGCCGAACTACTTTCCGTAACCGTGAGGAGCAGTTAAAATAATTCTTAAGAATACGGAAAATAAACACATTTTTTTGATGAATTTATTTAAAATGCTGGAATTATAAGGAATGAATGGTCTTTTTGTTGAATTTATCGGGGATATAAACTTGGAAAAGTCGCGGGAATACTGGACGAGGCCTTCCGGCCTTCGTCCAGTATTCCCGCGGCTTTTCCAAGTTTATACCCCGATAAATTCCACAAAAAGGCCTTTCATTCCTATAATGAAACTCTATAATAACTCTGGCGTCTTGACGAATCAATTATGGAACTTATATGTTGTGTATGTGTCAGGCGATTACAAATTGTAAGTGCTGTACGTATATAGAATCCAGAGCTCCAATCAATACCCAATTAAAATTGTCAAAAACCCAATTGAAATCAGAAGTAGCGAGTATCAAAAAGCAATAACAATCTTGGGGTACCTTTATCATGCTGCAGAAAACAATAAACATACCACAAATATAGCATTTTTTTTTAATTTTCAATAAAAATACATTTTGGTATTTAATTAGAGACAATTCTAATGAATACCAGTACATGTTTTCATTTCGAAGCAAGCTATTCAATAATTGCTGTCTGTTGATGTGTAAACAGTAGTGTGATTTTATTTGACCCAATTAAAATTTGAAATACCCAATTGCTTCAGAAATGATGGAGTGAAAATACTCAATTACTAATTCCTTATCTGGAGCATTGGAATCTGTTATACAAGTTACAGTAGAAGCTCTCTAAACCGGACACCCAGACAATATATTTCTGCTTAATTGTATGTGTTTATTATCTTATATATCTCTCGTCGTTGATAACGTCTGTTCATAATCGCAAACGACATATGCATTGTTTGCTGCGGTGCCCATATACCTATTTACAGTGGGGCCTCTCTAAACCGAACGCCATGTGGACCTCCCAGGGTGTCCGGTTTAGAGAGGTTCCACTGTATTTGATTTGCATATACGTCACTCGTGCTTCCGCGTAACGATATTGCGCTCCTGAAGCCGAACAATATCTCACTACGGAACTCGTGCATGAGATGTGGCTGCCAACTTTCACAACTTTCCCAACTTTCTATATTTCACGTAGAAATTCGGGTTTTTGCATCTCGGGAAAGTAAGAGAGTTGTTATGGCGATAATTGGTCAAACTTGCTATTCTTCAAAAAGTTTTGCACTGCAAATGAAGTCAAAATGAAATACACAGTGTTCCAACAAAACAAATATTAGCTAAAAAGACAAGAAATATAGTTTTGTTAGCGACAGAAACGAGAAATGTATGGAATATAAATATTTTGGGGGAGTCTTATACGGTAACATGTCTATTTTTCATAATTAAGTAACTGAATAACTTTGAAAATTGTTTCAAGCTTGACAACTTCATGTTTCACCCTCGTAATTCCAGTTTGATATATTGTTCAATGTTCTGTAGAAACACGTCAGAGCCTTAAATGTTGGTTGGGTTACGGCATATCAATTTTTATTTCGCTTAGAAGAATAGTTTTCGAGATATCGCCCTTTCTGTAACGCATGGTATTTCTTTTAGAACACGTGACTTTCACAATATTTTGACTGAACGTCATATTCGATGTGCAAGTAACTAACTGTTCGTTTCACTTAAAATATTAACCCGTCATGCCATTTCGATGCAGCCTATGCTCAATAAATATAAACCCATCAATTGAAATTTCCAGACGATCCTAAAGTTGCATCTACGAACATTTTAGTCGTACGAAGTTTAGTGAAACGGCCAAGAAAGGCAATCCAGAAAAATCGAAAACTGGAGCCAATATCGCTCCTAAATGTAGATTATAAAGTAGCTGCAAAAGTCTTAGCAAAACGTTTACAAAAAATATTACCAAACACCATTAGTTTAGACCAACAGGGGTATATTAAAAATAGATATATTGGAAATAATATAAGACAAATTCAAGACGTAATTGATTATACTGACATTCTTGATTTGGATGCAGCTATTATTTTTGTAGGTTTTAGAAAGGCATTCCATACAATAGAATGGGATTACATGTTTGAAGTACTAAGGAAATTTGGATTTAAAACAACATTTATAAGATGGGTTATTGTTTTATACAAACATATATCAGCATGTGTTATAAACAATGGCTGGAAATCAATCACAGCTATTTAGTATATCTCGTGGAGTTAGACAAGGGTGTCCTCTGTTTGCACTTTTATTTATAATTGTTGTTGAAATTCTAGCTATCAAGGTTAGATCAAACAACGAAATAAGCGGTATATCTGTAAAAACAGATACTACGAAAAAAACAAATAAAAATTACTCAACTAACTGATGACACTACACTTTTCTTAAAGAACGAAGCAGATAGCAGATGTAGAAAATGGAATGAAAACAATTGAAGAATTTGGCACATTCTCGGGGCTAAAAATAAATAAAAGTAAAACAGTAGGTCTCTGGGTAGGAAAATCAAAACATAAAGCATGTAAAACAGTTTTAAATATAGAATTCACAAACACTTCTGTGAAAGCACTAGGTGTGTACTTCGGAAATGTTAAAGAAGAATGTGAAAATCTCAAGTCAGTGGACTGACAAAATAAGCCAGTGCGAAAAAAATAACTGATTCATGGAATAATAGAAAATTAACATTTTATGGCAAAATATTGGTAATAAAATCTCAACTTTTGTCCAAACTGACATACCTAATGCAAAGCATAGTTACACCGAAATCCATAATTAACAAAATAAGTTCCATAGTTTACAGATTCTTATGGAATGGTAAAATTGATCACATTAGACGCTCAATCATCATTGGAAAAAAATTAAACGGAGGTTTAGAAATTATTGATATCGAAACATATGTGAATAATATGAAATTAAAGTGGATTAAATCACTGAAATGCATTGATAACGCCAATTGGAAATTGATACATGCATTCTTTCTTAATCAATATGGTAATACTTTTCTTATATTCAACACGAACCTGGACTCCATCAAATCGTTACCTAATGTACATCTCAGTATTCCTGCATTCTATAAACAACTTATTGGAATTTGGGCGAATTTTTGTATTGCGTTGAATAAAGAAACCCCAAAACATTTTTATGATATCCGTAAACAAATCATTTTGGGTAACAAATATATAAAACATAACGGTAAATGCTTAATTTTCAAACGCTGGATAGAGAGCATCATAATATGATCCAATACACTGACTGTAGATATGAAAACATAACCAGAATAGGCTCTGATCAGCCTGCACATATGTACAGACTGATCATAGCTAACACTACATGCAAATATGTAATACAAATCAAACTACTACTCACTGTTAGACAATCAGAGTATATTCTGACTAGCATGTATGTACGTACGTACTGGTCGGAACCACACTGCTTGTCGCTAACATTGATATTAATGGACAACTTACTTCTCGACTTACAAAATGTATGTTTTACATGTTTGTTGCTGGTTATAAAATAATAAAAGGATTGTCTACATGGAATAAAAAAAAAAAAAAAGAGAGAACAATAAAAAAAAAAAAAAATAAAAAAAAAATCCATCAAAAGTGTTACTGAAGGAAATTCTCCGTTTTACTGAAACACCGTATGACATCTGAATTAGTATATTACGGAGCCCCGCAGGGGACGTAGAATTTTGTGTCCTATTAAAGGTACATGCCCACTCAGTAGGCACAAACTGTTCTTTAAATCAGAGACATCATCTGAGATATTTTCTGGCAAAATACACATTCAATCACCATTACCCCACGTATTGATTGGCATTATTATACATTTTATATCAGACATAAACGTCCACACTAATATCAGGATCGATAACCGTGTTTCCTTAAAATGTTAACAGACATTACTATTTATTCTGTGTATTTATTTTTCGATGTGCAATGATCATACTTTACAAATTTCTAAAATATGCAGGTGACGCATTTAATAAGTATGAATAATTAAATACTATCATGTCTAATTTGCATATGAATATAGCCTCATACCACCGCGCGTCACTATAAGTAAAATAAATATTATTAAATGATTATATCTGTATAGCGGACACTCGTGATTTTTAGAACTGATGGAATAGTGACACAATTATACACTTATTTAATTCCTATAAAGAACAATTTGTGCCTATGAGTGGGCATGCACCTTTAATAATTCGTTCCCACGAAATAAAAATTCGTTCCCTCAATTTAGCAATTCGTTCCACGAAATAACAATTCGTTACCATGGGAACGAATTGTTAATTTGTGGGAACGAATTTTTATACCGTGGGAACGAATTGTTATATCGTGGGAACGAATTGTTAATTCGAGGATACGAATTGTTAAATTGAGGGAACGAATTGCCATTTCGTGGGAACAAATTAATAAACAAAAATCCATGTCCCTTGCGGCGCTCCGTAGTATATGACACGTAATGATTAGAGGTTATTTGATTTGTACGAGGTGCAGTTATAAAGTTCTCGGACTGTCTTGATAAAAACATTAATATACACGCCACAATGTACATCTTTATATGACATTTACATCTGCTTGAATTGAATTGATTTAAAAATAAGAAAATGTTTTGCGACAATCCATACGCACGTAATGGGTAACCATAGCAACGAAATAACGTCACTACGGAGCAGTTGAAAATTCCAACATTTCATTAATACCTGTGTTCTTCGATTTTCATAGTTGTGCGGAGTAAATTGTGCAGGACTCAAATTTTATTGCTCTTTCCACCAAAGAAATGTATGAACTATTTAATTGCACAGTTTCGACTTCGTTCGTTTGAAAACAAACGTATTATGGCATCACGGGACGGTTGAAAATAGCCAAAATTGACTGCTTTTCTGAGGGCGGCGGGTGACTTATAAAAATCACCGCCTCTCACAATCAGTTAAGGAGGCTCTCGCGACAAGTATTGAAAAATGCTCGCAAATGAAGTACAAATCGCACGCCACAATACAAATTCAGTAACCGCATCAGATGTGTTCAATTATTTTTTTACAAAGTTACCCCACCCACCTATTTTTGGCCAGAAATTTCAACACGACTGAATTTATCGGAATTGTTTTCATGAAAATATGAGGCACAGATAGTTTGTTATGTCTTGCTCTATCACTTGCCCGAAACATACCTTAAATTCTGACGCGAAACCGTACCGGCGAGACAGCATAGTATGCGCCATTTTCCAATATGTCAAAATCAACTGGAGCTAACATTCAGTTTCGTAGAATTATGAAATACTCTAAAACCTACACCTAGTCAAGCCTCCCAAAGTCAAGAAATATTCATAAACCTATTTTTCTAGACACACTGGTGTAACTTACAGGGTCGGTAGTGAAGTATATAGAAAATCGTCCACCCCCTTTTTAAAGCTAGCTGCCCACTGTCTCGTGAGACCTAGTAACACGGGTGCAGATAGTTTAGGAAATTTTAAGTAAAAAATGGTGACGTTGCGTCAACGTTCCACAGATATTTCCGTGTTTGGCTGTATACTGACTTCAACTCAGATGTGTGCATTCTGATACCGTTGCACTGAAATTTGTACAGGTTTTTAATCCATGACAAATATCAGCAAGTGTTGAATGACATTATAATATACGAAAACAACAGGTAACCAACGATGCGCTAAGTATAGAAACTATGTAAGTGGCACTCCATCGAAATTAATTAAAGCATTGGATGAAAATACTTACATACAATGAAACAAGTTGCAGTAAAATAAAAATCTACTTAACCAAATGGCGCATGTGGAATGAAAACATTTATTTAGCTTGCGGACCGCGCTTCGAAAGCCAATATGAAACAATGCTATTAAATGTGTACCTAACGTTAGACGTCTTCAAACTGCTCTGTGCTGACGTATATGCCTGCGAATAAATGACTACTTTACAAAATCCTGTGATTTACTTCATGAAACTGATATATTACTGTTTGCACAAATGAACCAGCGTTACAAAGTCATATTTCACAACCGACTTGACCAAATTGTTCGTTAGATATAAGGAAAGTTCGAGAACTTTATGACTGCACATGGTATACAGTGGAACCTC